>VWZL01005468.1:1323123-1344470 GCA_013396915.1 Stercorarius parasiticus
TTCTCCTTCTCCTTCTCCTTCTCCTTCTCCTTCTCCTTCTCCTTCTCCTTCTCCTTCTCCTCTCTCTCTTTCTTTATTCCTGTTTTTTTCAAGAAACGTCTTTGGCTCTTCTAATTGTATATTGATAGTGTTAATAATTGGGAAATCTAAGCGCTGGCAGGAGATGGAATCCCAGCAACGGGGCCTGCCAAGGTTGACTACATAGCGGAGGTGAAAAGCATAGTCTCATAGGAAAGATTGCCAGCCACAAAACAGCTGGGGAGCACTGCTGACCAACTAAACAACAGTGCTGGCATGAAAAAATGAACTACAGTTAACATAAAATGAAAGGAAAAAAAACCAAACAACAAAAAAGTGAAAGAGGTGAAAGAGGGAGAGCCTTAATCCATGAAAACTGCTGTTACAACTCTTTACTCCATTCTCTCTCACGCTGTGACATAATACAGTAAAATAATTCTAATTATGTAACAAGTCTCTGTTCTAACACTTTGTAGCCAAGAGGGATAGATAAAAACACAGTAATACAACAAAGTAGAAGCTTGTATATTACAACATAGAACAAACAAATAGTGTCATAAGATCATTATATCTGGGAAGTCCTGTTTTTTTAACTATCTTCCATAATTCTTTCCTTCCACATTGTTCAACGGATTTGGTTAATGTTATATCAATAATCTAATATATCATCAGTGTGGCAGTAATTGTAATGATCACACTTGGCCTGATTTGGACATTTTAATTCATCCTGAGTGTAAGGAAGTGCTCTGGATACATACTCGATCTAAATTAGAGTGCAAGAATCTGACCCAATATTAAATCAAATGTCAAGAATATTCCAGTTGTAAATCTAAATCTTCCTAATCAACTGTCCCTTTGTCTCAAAAGGGTTACAAGCAAAACACCCACAGGCATTTTGACCTTTTCCCTTATTCTATTTTCTGTTTGCTAAGGAGCTCATTTCTCCTTCCTAAAACAAATTTGGAGGTAAAAGATATGTTAAGCCAAAGAGTTAAGGGCAAGAGCCTGTGTTTGTCTAATGACAGTAAAGCACCGGGAGCTGACAGTGATGACACATGCAATCCCTTGACCTACTCTGCATCCTTTTATCCTTTTTATCCTTGCCCCTGCAGCTCTGGGTAACCCAGGGGCTCTTCTGCTGGTGATAGAAAGCTCTGTGCTCAGACTGCCAGCCCCCATGGTAGCAGCGCCTGGGTGGTACAGCCACATAGCAAACTTCCAACTTGCCTTTTCCTTAGCTGGTGTTCAGGAGGATGCTATTCCATGAAAAAATGAAAGATTGCCTTACAGCAGAGAGAAAGAAAGAAAAGAAAAGGGAATGCCTATAACCTCACTTAAGAGGACACTACAGGAATGAAGCCCACCACTCTCAGCACGGGTCGCTGTGTAACTCACCTTTGCATATGGCTTTGCTTCTCTCAAAACCCCAGAGAAACGGGACAAAACAAAGCTCAAAATGGGAAACAGTGGAAACTCTTTCTCTCTAGTAAGAAATCAGTGAAACATTTTTACAAGCTGTAATTGAACATAAATAAAAAGTTTTCTTTCATCCTTCACCTAGGTACTCAATAGATCGAAACACCGACCTGGAGAGGTATTTCAATATTGATGCCAACAGTGGAGTCATTACAACTGCCAAATCTTTGGACAGGGAAACTAATGCTGTTCATAATATCACAGTTTTGGCTATGGAGAGTCGTAAGTTACAATTTAAAGTTTTTATTGGCTGCTTATGTGTAAAACTCCAGGCTTGGTTGTGATCAGCTGCATTTAGAGAAATTATGATAGTTTCAAATCATGGCAGATAGAAATAACTTACTAATGTAAAAGAAACCCGTGTGATAAAAATTAAGGAATACAACAGATTTCCTTTGCATCATACCTTGTGTAGTCTTTTGACTTTGAAAAACAAGTACAAAGGAAGATGAAGGACGTTAAGTCAGCAGTTTCAGATCAAGTATCGTTAGAGGAAAAGCGATATGGAGTATATAGGAAAGCAGTTAGCCCATCTTAGGGATGGCACTCACTCGGAGTTGATTGCTGTTGGTCAACCACAGCATTCTTAAAAGGTATGTAGGAAATAGAATGTGAAAGCTTATGTGGTTTCACTTTCCTGACTCTAAGGTAAGACTGTAGAGGATATTTTGTACTCGGTATCTTTTCTGATGTAAGATGAAAAGTGCTGAAGAATCAAACCCTTCAAGTGCATACAGCAAGAATTCTGTTAATGCAAGTTCAAACCTGCACTTGCTCAGCTCTGAATACATTCTGTGAAAAACTATGTATTTTTGCCTTTATATTTGAAGAATATATTTCTTCAAATTTCATCCTTATTACTAGCCTGTTGGGCTGTAATAATAAAATAGTTACCAGTTTCCTGGCCTGCTGTTTTAAAAATCCTCACTTCTTGCTTTCAGTGAAGTTAATTTGTTTAACCTGAAACCTAACATTTATCATTTAGTGTCTCTATGAATTGATCTTGTATTCTCACAAGTAAAATTTTGATCTAGGAGGCCAGAATGGAAACTAAACATTTTCCTGGGTAGTAACTAAACTGACAAGGCAGCCAAGGGGCATACCTGGCACAAGTGAGAGTCCAGGAGCACAAGTAATACCTTACAATTCTTTAATTTATGTTCATGACCTGCTTGGGTTTCAATAAGCTTAGATCGGCAGAGGAAAAAGTGTCAGAAATTTGGTGTCAAAATTGCTTACTCCTCTGGTATTTCACATGTGGAATAAAAACGAAACAAAACGAAACAAAACAGAACAAAACACTTTGTGATCTACATTTGGATGCACTGCTTTAAATATTATAATATTTACTAAAATGTGGTTGAAATACCCTATAAAAAGATAGACACATATTTAAAGATTTGTAGAGTTTTTCATTCTGTCCTGCTTTATCAGTAATATCACCACTTATGGTAAAAAAGTAATGCATTCTCTCTTTTCCCTGCTCCAAAACAGAGGTGTTATCTAGCAAAATAAGTATAGCACACACTGATGTCCTTTATACTTAGTCCAAAAATGTCTACTGTTTAAGATTAAATTATGACATTGGACCCTGAATAGATTAATATTTTAGCTAGAGTTTAAGAATGTGATTCTTAAACTCTAAAATCTATGTGATTCTTAAACTCTAAACTCATCAGTTTAAGAATCTGATTCATATTTAAGGTGTTCAACTTACTAAAGACAGTGTTGAAATACTCAGTTGTGTGCACTTTAAGTACTTTGGGATGTGCTTGGGAATACAGCTTCCTCTTTTTTCTGCTATACATAGGTGATGGAACTCTGGTTTTAACTTCTTAATAGCCTGATAAATCTGAATTGCAACAAAAATTTATTTAACCCATGATAACCATGCTATTACCCATATGTATAGCACTGTTCTGGCTAGCTATACCCCTTGGCGATGGTTTTACATCATCTTGCTCTTATCCTTCCATATGATGTGTTTTAGTGCTGTGATTAGTGAGTTAGATTTTCAGTTTGTCCCTGAGAGTGAAATCGCAGTTTAACTGAAGTGGCTGGGAAACATAAACACTGTTTCCACTAGGTCCAGAAGATCAAGCCAAGAGCTTCCTTTGTTTTTCTAGGAGGGACAGTAATTAATCTGACATGTGTATGCAAAAGAAGAATGCAAAGGAAAAATGTACTGACCCAAAGAATAACTTCCAAGGTGCTCTTCCTGATTGTTTTGTTGGCTTCTTTTCCTGTAGAGAATCCAGCACAGATTGGGAGAGGCTATGTAGCTATTACTATCCTTGACATCAATGACAATGCTCCTGAGTTTGCCATGGAGTATGAAACAACTGTTTGTGAAAATGCTCAACCTGGTCAGGTATGGCTTGATAGTTTTATTGTGTTCATTTTTATCAGATAGGCTACCATTCCTTATGAAAGCCTGCCAGCTTTAAGATAAAATACAATCAGCTTTTGACAGTGAAAATTACTCTTTGATGTGCAGCACAAGCAAATATTAATCAAACCCTAATGTCTTCACCATACGTCTGAAGAGAAAGACTCAGGTGTAAAAATTACTTCTTGAAGGTGCTGTTAAAATCTCTGTCTTTCTTACTGATATAACTGACTCATTTTGCTAAACTCACCTAATTTTGAATAACACTAAGAATGCATACTTCCTGCTAATTTTGCTAGGAAGTGGGAAGTCATAACACAGAGGTTATTCTGAGACTAAAGGCCTATCATGCCTAAAATGAGTACCCGCTTTTATTTCCCTTAGGAAGTATGGGTCATAAGGCCACAAGTTCACAAGGGAAATGTATTCCTACCACATTCCCCCGTGTTTTTAACTCACCAAGTGTCTTCCAAGTAGTCCTAGACCCAGATGAAAGTAACTGGAGTTGTTTATCCTTGGTGTGTCTCATATTTGGACTTTTCCTCTCCACTTCGTAAGACCTCAGAAAAAAAAAAAAAAACCAACATATTTTCTCATTCTCTCTTCTGTCTCCTAGAAAACTAGTAGATGTTTCACCCACATAGAATCTGCATATTCCCTGGGAGAGTTTGCACTTTTGTGCATTCTCCCAGAATATTGTCCTTTTTGTGGCAGATGTTGTTTATTGCACATTTCAAAATCACAGCATAATTTAAATCCTTAACAGAAAACACTGCAATTATTAGCTTGTGTTCATGAGAAACACAGAATGTGTGTGCTCTTATCAGTGTACCTTTTTGTTTTCTCTGTGATATAGTAAGAACGGTTAGCTCTGAGTATTCATTCTTTATGGATTTTAAGCAATGGTGACACTACCTTTTAGAGGCAGATTTTGACAGAAATTTAAAAAATAAAATTGGAAAAATAATGATAATAATAAAAAAGAAATCCCAGAAAATATTAATATGCTTATGACTTGGCTTTTTATTTTTCATTATATTATTAAAAAAAAATAATGCGTGAATTAAAATGCTTAAAAGCATAATTTTCTCCTTGCAAAAGTTTACATTGATTGCAGCCACTGATAACTAGATTAAGGGCCCTCCAGAAGATACACTTTGTCCACTGCTATGCAGTTTATACTGCAAGCCCTGGTGAATGACAGGACCTAACTTTCTCACAGGCCTTGCAGGTCATTGCTTTTGGCCAAAAGAGTTGGTACATGGAAAGTAAAGAGTCGAGTCACATTTTAGTTTTAATTGTACCTGCACATGCTTAGGAGATTAGAAAACCAAAATGCAATATAAGCAGGACTTAAGGGAGGGTTGATTTTTTGATAAGTAATAGAGGGGTTATACAACGTACATATATTTATGCTTCTTACCATGCCCAACAATGAAAGCCCAATGTGTCTCAAAACAGGTGATCCAGAAAATCAGTGCAATTGATAAAGATGACCCACCAAATGGCCATCAGTTTTACTTCAGTTTAACAGCAGAGGCAGCAAATAACCACAATTTTACACTGCAGGACAACAAAGGTGAGGACATTTTGTTTGGGTAAATATTCACCACTAACATCCTTCATTTTCAATACACCATGCAGATTATGACCTACATAAACTTTTATTCCGGTAAGGACATAAATTAAACTACAATCATATTGCAAATTAATTTTATCTGTAGATTATTTGTCAAGGGAATTAAGCTGTTGTTTGAATCATTTAAAGCCTTGAGCCAAACACAGCAGCTTCAAATATGTATTTATTTTTTTTCCCCAGAAGTCACTCTTCTCACATTTTTTTCCTTGTATTTATAGGGTTTTATCTAAATTAGATTTTACCTTGGGGCAGTGACTGAAAAATGTCCAGGAATTCATGTTTTATTAATGTAACTCAAGGCATAAAAAATGAGTGCATGGTAAATCAAGAAGGGGGCTTTTGTGGGTGTTTTTTTGGTGTGTTTTGTTTTGTGGGTTTTTTCTTTTTTCTTTTTTTTTTTTTTAATAAGAAAAATGCATCTTTTCAGTACGTATGAAGAAATGGAAGTATTGAAGAATGTGTTTGATAATGGAAGCTGTCTACAATATTTACACAGGCTTCTCATGACTATTTCCCCAAAGACTTATGCAAAGACTCCCATTGACATCACGTTTCTATTAGTTAAAATATCTGAGAACACACTTCCAATTAGTGTTCTCATTAGTTGCACTGCATAGTAGGGCAGCTGGGCAAGTATCAGTCAGTTTAGCTATTAGCTGAAGCAAATAGAACTAAATAGACACTATGTTACTCTTGCACTGCTATTTTATGGATCAGTACTAAACCAGAGCAACCCAAGTCATCCTCATTAATAAAACAAGAAAAACAGACATATGGTGGACTAAAGGGTACTGTTTCTACAGACAGACTTTGAACAACATTCACTAAGTATAACGTGACTAATAAGGTCCCCTCACGCAGCTATTTATTGCCTTACCCTGCGTGTAGTTACTGACATGCTTAATTTTCTTCATATGAGCAGCTTGCAGTTTGAAACTAAAGACTGTAACAGTAATAATGATCAAAATAATAAAATAGCATTAGAATAAGACTCAATTCAGAAATCTGACATTGTCACATGTACTCTAAAATATTTAATGAAAAGACAGGCCCTCTTCCAGAGAACTTATAATTGGAAAAAAGTAATAATAGACAAGATACAGCAGCAGTTGCCTCTTTTTATGTTAATTAATTTTATGCATATCTCATATGATGCTATATGGAGAAATGCTTGTATATTTTGCCAGATAGGTCATAATAGATGGCACAATAAGATAACTTTACAGAACTATCGATATATCTGTCTATAAATAGATAGATAACTAGATAGATAGATAGACCGACCGACCGACCGACCTTTTCTATGCATTCTAGGAGATGTAACTCCCTACCTCTCAGGAGCTGTCAACCTGTATTGAACACAGTGAGTTTTGCACATATTTTCTGGAACACACTCAGAGCAGCATCGAGCCACATATTTTAGATTGATTATATTAGTCATCTTGACTCTCAGAAGAGACTGAAAACGTGCATGTCTTTGTTACATGTGCAATTACCTGTATTTGTGCAACAAGTGGATTTTTTTTTTTGCATTCAAAAAATATTTCGTTGGTCTTCAGTGCTTATTCTCCTATTAATATGTTAATCTCTTCAATTATTATGACATATATATATATATCTGTAAATAATTGAAATAGATCCTTGGAAATTAGACTTGAAACAGGTATATCTGATCACTGAAGGGTAAATTTTTTCTTTTTTATAATGATTTAATCTCCAACTGTCTATCAAGAGTGGAAGTGTGAGTTTAACTAGAACAAAATAGACCTCTTTGGTATTATTTCTCAGATGATCCTATCTCTGCAGCTCAAAAATGTATGTCCAGGAATAATATAAATAATATAAATGCGTTTATAAATATTTTAAGTAATGGACTGTATTATTTATAGACTTGTGTTTTAGAAAGGTTATGTATTTCATATTTATGTTTTTATTCCTTTATCTAGATAACACTGCAACAGTATTAACCAGAAGAAATGGGTTCCGAAGACAGGAACAGTCTGTTTTCTACTTGCCAATATTCATTGTGGACAGTGGATCACCTTCGCTTAGTAGCACGAATACCCTCACCATCAGAGTCTGTGATTGTGATGCAGATGGTATTGCTCAGACTTGTAATGCAGAAGCATATATCTTGCCTGCAGGACTTAGCACTGGAGCTCTGATAGCAATATTGGCTTGTGTCTTGACATTGCTGGGTACGTCTTCTTCCTGTTATCCTTATTTTCCATTCAATGTATAGTAGCAAAAGATATATATATACACACACACACATATATATGTGTGTGTGTATGTATATAAGCTTCAACATCTCTCCTCCCCTCCTGCCCCGATTTCTGTAAACAGGGACAACTAACATTTCAGGCAGAACAGCATTTTGTACCATGAGACACACAAAATCTATAGTTCGGGCTTTTCAAGTTCAGACACTTTGCTTCCATGTCAAACTGCCTCCAGATTTATATATGAAATAATAGTAAAATAAAAAAAAGATCACTTGCATCAAATGTAACATTTAAGAGACAGACAATGCAATTTATGCAAGCATTTGGTTTAGCCTACTCACCGTATAACCAGTATCAGCGTGTGTCCCTTTTTCAGAGATATAACTGTTTTTAAACATTTATTGATTTGCATAGAGAAAAAGGCATTCAGAAAATACAACAGATGTAATTTACTGATGCGTGTCATATTTAATTGAATATCGTCCACAGAATGATCTTTTGTTACTTCTGCAACTGGTAGCACAGTTGGATTTTATGTTGTGCAGTGAAACTGTGACTAGATAAAAGACAGTAGAAAACAGTCAAAATCCTAGTTTGATGAGCATTTGTCATTTCATGCCTAGTCCTTAAATAAAATGACTGCATACTAGTAGTAAAGGCCCAAATTGAGGAGTAAAGGTGAAGGATCAACCTGCAGGATAGAGGTGCAGGTGAGCAGAAGTGCAGCTTTGCTTATTGTCAGAAAGTTCACATGTTAACAAGGGTACCGATTCAGCACACAAGAATTTTCTTGAGTGTTGTTATAAATGGAGAGATTTCTCTGTTCCCTGTCTGTACATCTCAGTCTAAGTGAAAAGGAAAGAACACAGTCTCCTCAGGCTGGTATAATCCCAGTGGTGATTTATCTGTCACTGTTATCCAAGTAATTTGAATAGGTCAAATCAAGAGACTTTTGTCCACTCTTCTATTCATGGCAGTATTTCAACAATGTATAGATTTCTTCTTATTATTGGCTTTGATTCACGTTACTGTAAACTGTTAGAAGGAAACATCCCTTCTGCTGCAAACATTTCTAAAGGACACAAAAATGGAAATCCTCTTGCATTCTTGTCACAGAGTAAGAAAAATCACTACCTTTGCGACAAACCCAACCAACTTAATAGCTGTGTCTAGGAGGTGGCATTTCCAGAGTTGTCCATCCTTGTGACAAAAAAACCTAACAGCATAAGATTGTTTAAACTCACTCAACACATGGTTAAGCCTAGGTTTAAGGAGAAATGGAAGGGAATTATTGCCAAAAGTTTTAACTAGCATTTTTAAATACCGTTTTTCTAGTAGCATTTCTGGGCCATCTATACAGCCAAATGAACTTTATTAGGACATGAAGTTAAATGGTAGAGTTCGAAAAGGTACACAAAAGATCCTCTTGTATCAACTGGCATTGGCATCAGTGGAAAAATACCCATTTAAAACTTTGGTCCAATGTACTTAAGAAAAGTTCTGTAACAATGGCAATTCACTTCATCCCAAATTGAAATGTCACCATTTCTGTTATATATAAAAAGGGAGTTTCTGAAAATTGAAAAAAAACCCCCAACTACTGTAGCCTGGCCTGGGTATAAGCTTTTCTTAAATAGGAGCCATATGTCTTAAAGAAGAGCATTGAGTGGAGACACAGCATGTTACCAGACAATAACTTGCTTACTCTGCTTCAGAAGGCTGGAGCACCTCTCTTATGAGGACAGGCTGAGAGAGTTGGGGTTGTTCAGCCTGGAGAAGGCTCCGGGGAGACCTTATAGCAGCCTTCCAGTACCTGAAGGGGGCCTACAAGAAAGCTGGGGAGGGGCTGTTTGCAAGGGTATGTAGGGATAGAATGAGGGGCAATGGTTTTAAACTAGAGCAGGGTAGGTTTAGATTAGACATTAGGAAGAAGTTCTTTACAATGAGGGTGGTGAGACACTGGAACAGGTTGTCCAGAGAAGTGGTGGAGGCCCCATCCCTGGAGACATTCAAGGCCAGGCTTGATGAGGCTCTGAGCAATCTGGTCTAGTTGAAGATGTCCCTGCTTACTGCAGAGGGGTTGGACTAGGTGACCTTTAAAGGTCCCTTCCAACCCAACACATTCCATGATTCTATGATACTCAATACACCAGGATTTAAATACAACCAATAAATCAAGAAACCTGAGCTTTCATTACGGTCATTTTTAGTGTGCCAAACAAGGATTCGGTAAAGAATTGAGGAAAGCTCTCTGAACACAGTGTTTGAATAACATCCTGTGCACTGAAGAGGAATCTGGCATATGGCCACATTACCATTGATTTTGTTTGCCAAAGAGTTGGACTTCCAAAATCAGCTGTCTGAATTCATCATCAGTGTTTATCCAAATAGACATTTGTATGTGCTGTCGTCACTTCCAATCTAACCTGTTCCTTTTGGGTACAGTTCAAAGCTGCAGGCACAGTTTAGGCTGTGTTTCTATGCTAACCCTGGCTTTGAGTGCTGCATTTTGGTACTGTATCCTGCTGCTGTTTTGTTCCCTGCTAGGTGCCAATCTTCACAAGGAAGAGGTGCCTAAGCATCACTGCTGCCTAGTGAAACTCCAGTCAAGTGCTGTTGCTTGTCTGGTCCCAGAGCCTTTCTTCTTCTCTCATTTGTTCCTAGAAGATATATTTTGGAATCAGCTGAATAGTAGTACTGCTAGGAATTTACTCTCTCCTTTTTCCCTTTTTCTTTTCACATCTGTTCCTGAGAAAAAATCCTGAAGATCCACTAGCACAGCATAAAAAGTAAGCTTCAGCTGTTGGCAAGTGGTTCCAGGGCTGGGACCAAGGGATGCCCTTTCTGTGTGAGGGTTTATCAGTGAAAACAGGAGACAGGCTACCGGATCAATTTTTTTTTTCTGACCCAAGATTAACATGTAGTGCAAATCCAGTCACATTCATCAATGTCATTTCAATGTGAGTGCCGGTTGTAAAGTGGAGGCGGCATGAGATTTGCATAAATGTCATGGATACATGCATTCTGGCACTAGTATCTTGAATTCTCAGCAAGCCCTTATCTTCTTAAAGTTAGTATGGTGTACTTTGATATTTGATCTTGCTCCATACATCCTTTTGCTTAATAAATAACCATTTGTTTTGACCAAGGCTCAGATGATTTTCTCAGTGGGATTTCTTAGTGTTACTATTTTCACTTTAGCAACCAATCAGTTTTAGATAAGCACAATGTTTTCACTGACACTAAGAAGGAATAAGTTACCAAATCATATTAATTCATTATAATTGCATATAACATGGTGTAGACCATTTTTTCGAAGTAGAATAATTTTTAAAAGTTAAAAACATCTTTCTCTCTCCTGATATTGACTGGTCAAGACTACATTCTAAATTTTATTCCACATGAAAGCTCTAGTACTTTGTTAATTACTCAAAACAGTTTTATAATTACTCACTCTGCAGTGAGGCTCTGTTTTAAAGAAAGAAACTAAAAAAAAAGTGCTTGCAATTTATTCTGTAAAAAACACATGAAAAGCTAGTTTGCATTCATTTTAGACTGTAGATAATTTTTGGAGAAGTGAGTAGAAAATTTTTAACTCCTCTGAAAATTATATGGTAATTTAATTCAAGGTAATTTGTTTTTCAGTTAGCATCTTCCAGACACAATAATTGCTTTTGTAACAAGTGTTTAGCATAAGACGTGTACATAAAATCACACACAAAAAAAATGTTCACCTGTAGATAACCCAGTCATATTTGAGAGGTTAAAGATTTTCTTTGTACTGGAACAATGGAAAGCTAGATTAACATAATACTTTTTCATTATTTTTATCTTCCATACTTCTGAATGTAATCTATTGGTACTACCTATTTTCTTAGAAGCGCTAAAGAAAGCCTCCCATTAGTGTGGTACTAGAGTTTACAAGTTAATACATTGATTAAACATCAAAATACAGATTTCAATTGTTATTTTTTCAGTTGAAAGATGAGGAATTTGTTATTATTATCACAATACCTACAAGAACCCAATTAAATCACTGCACATAATTGTGTGATCCATAAACAAGAAGAACCAGGCCTAGTCGTAAGGATCTTATTCTCTAAATACATAACGAGTACAGCATGTGGCTATGTAGTATGTGTGAGTTTTGGTCTAGCACTTTTAAAAGTGATAAATCTATAACTGTTTATAATTTGGGGGTATCCAAATTAAGTCATTTAAAATGTAGTTAAGTAATGCAGAAGCTGTTTTCTGAAAGTTATAGGGTCGCTCAGTGTGGGCATCTAACGGTCACTGTCCCTTGCAAATATCAATCCAAATGGATTAAACAACACATATATGAAGCTTGTTAACTGGGAATTAAATGCAGGCTTCCTGAGTCTTGGCCTCGATAATCCCCATATCTCATCTGACTGTACTGGCAACTGCAAGGTACAACTAAATAGGTTATTAGTGTGCTGCTTAGATGGCTGAGGATCTCCAATCTTCAGCTTTGTGAATCATGACACACCTAAGGCATAAACCAATGTGCAGATTTGTTTGCAGCTGATGCAGCTTATTGCTATAGTAAATGCCAAGCTTAGGGGTATAGCGTATACACTGCATGATAATGCTTGCGATTTAGCTCTGTCCCTTACTGTATAGCTCTGCATGTAGTCTTCTCCCTCAGGTTGTCTCAGGGCTTTTATGGCTTTCTTCCATTTATGTTGCAGTTGCCTTAAGTACAAAAGGAAAGATTAATACTGAAACAGAGAAACATGCTCAGGTGACCCAAACCTGACTTTTGACCAGATCATACCAAAATGGAAATTTCATAATAATTCCACAAAGCACACTTCGAGATAGCAAAGCAAAAATCCGCTTTTGTATTCAAAGGTGTTTGTTTAAAGACTGATTTAGGTGGACTGAAGCTACTGACACTAGGGTAAAACTACGTATTACCACAGCTAATATAAACACAAATGACATTTTCTCTTGGCTATTGTACCTGTTAAACAAAATCAACATTTCTAACAATTTAGGTAAATCAGAACAAAAAGGTTAGTTTGGATTGATCTTTACTAGTTCTGATTATAATAATTAGTTATTTCTAATATCAAGTGGTTTATTTATTTGTGAAATCACATATGAAATCAGTATTGCCATTCCCTTTCTTCATCATGGGTTCGGTGTACCAGTATGGAGCCCAAAGTGGTGGCCTCAATATGCAATACGTATGGCTCTAAAGCTTTTCCATTCCATTATTTCTTCTCTAAAAAGCATAAAATTAGGTTTTGTAGATGTTCAGCCAGTCACTAATTACTGACTTAATCTCTATTTAGTGATACACGTGGGGAAAAAAAACCACCGTGACTTAATGAGAAATGGAGAAGCTTTAAAACAATTTTTACTTCATTCAGATATCAGTGAAATTTGTTTGGAGCTTGCATTTATCTCTGCAGTTCTAGCAATACAGCTACAGCTTTGTTCATTTAGAGGTTAAACTTTATTGTTCATAGCTGTTGGAAAGCCTAGAAATTAAGAATCTCATAAAGCCATGCTAAAATATTTAACCTTTAGAAAGATTCCGTATTTTTCTTGACTTCAAGAAGTTGTGAGATATAAAAGGAATACTATATACCTTTATCTTGATTTCTATTGTACCTTTAGGCGGACCTGCCTACTAAGTTTCATATTTTTCACTTATTAGCAGGTATTTAACTTTCAAAATGAAGTGTGTTAAGAAGGACAGTGGTTTGAAAATGCATTTACACTGGAGTAAAGGAAATAATTAGCTGCTTACTTATGTGGCAATAAAAATTGTGGTGGTAAAAGTTAAAAATAAGAATTAAAAAGTTATGTCAATAGCAATCTCAGCTTAAATGTATATTTATAGTGTCAGCAAGCTAATTGTCTTTCACTTTAAAATATCTTATAATAAGGAAAAACTTAGACTGGCATGCAACTTGTGTCTATGATGACAATTTTATGTTCTCTGCTGTAGAATTTACAGCTCAATTTGTATTACACAAATATCAGAATGTTCTGAAATTTCACAAAAGCCACTTTAAAGGTCAAAATCTTATATTGTCAAACTGCTTATGTAAATATCGTTCAAAGAAAAATGCCTCAAACTAGTGGCTTCTGAATTCAATACATAAAGCATGAATGAGGGAGATGCCAGGGGCAAAAAAGTGAAAGCGTGATGCTGATGCTGCAGTAATATAGAGTCACCAGACATCTGTTAGTAGATGGATCATTAAATGTGTGCCTCCTAGCTACTGAAAAAAAAGGGAAAAAATATTGCCTAATATATTTGTCAAAAAGTTCAGAAAAAAATTGAACTTGTTACAGTTTTAACTTTAGACATCAATGGCTCCAAAAGAAAATAAAAAGAATTGCAGAAAGTTCACCTTTAAAGTAATTTTGTACTTTAGCTAATACCAAATAGTACCACAACATCTGTAGACATATGATACAGCTTTCTGCATGTATGGTGTCCGAAGGACTGGTTTATTCTAACCATGTGATCCCAATATTAAATCATGCCTCATGACGACTAGATTGATATTGACTTTAAAAATTCCTCCATGAAAAGGAGGGCTTTCAAGAATGTCAGTCCTACATTATAAAATTTATGAAAGCCACTTTTGAGACTACCTAGGGAAGCCTAAGCTTAATTTTATCTATGTTAGCTTTTGCTTTTCCAGATGTTCACACAGTATTTAGTTGGCATATCAAAGTACTGTAAGTAAAGATTGTAGACATATGAATGCACGTCACATATTCTTAAGATTAAAAAAACCCATGAAATCCAAAAAGATTAATTGAATGTGGAATGACACTTAACTTTTCAAAGTCCTGTTATTTTTATAGTCATAGTGACGTCTGCTATTTCCTAGGAGTATCATTAACACAGCAAATATTTTCCAGCTGCTACAATACAGTATTTTTTTCTGGGATCTTTTTTCTGGGAACATGATTCACGCTCCATCATGTCCCACAGATGGGTGCAATATTCATATTTCTGGTTCCATATTTTGTATGTCAACAATGATGTTTCTCTACCAAAACAGTATTTGAACAAGAGGAGACTTGAATTAACTTCTCCCAGTTCTTTTGGCTGTCACTGCAATTTAGTATTACCTTTCAAGCTGAAAGAAACTTTAAGGATTACATTTAAAAAAATAATTATATTTCTAGCACTGGTTGATCCAATAAACTCCAGCCCTAGTAGTTCACATTAGATGTAATTCATAAACCTGAAGTACAGTACTTTGCACTTTATAGGAAAGTGAGATCTTATATAGATACTTGTAAAGCATGAACTAAGACAGCCTTATTTTACACATTGCTTAATAATTCAGTGTTCTCCAGCCTACAATTTTTTAGTTTTTTTTTTTTTCAGCAGGGTTTGGCCATATGCGTTAATTCAGTCACTTCCCTAACCATGGTTGTTAAATTCCATTCAGTTACTTATGAATGTGCTTTTATTGCTTGGACAATTAGGAGTTCAGGAAAAGGTCCTTTTTTTATTTCATGGCTGTGAGTTTGTAATAGTCAGACTGAACCAGTCTTAAAATTTATGTTTAGCGGACAGCATGAGAGATAGAATTAGAGATGAAGACGTTAATCCAGAATGGTTTTGGAAACAGTTTCTTTAATGTCTAAAAAGCTTATGGTTTAAAAGCTGTTTCAGAAGCTGCTAGGTTTCAAATCTAACTGCATAAATTGCCTGCTATATCCTTGGGTCTTAGCCATATAAATTAATGAGTAGTTCCACCACTAGAAAAAAGTATGAGGAAACTTCAGCATTGCTAAAACTCCAGTCTTTCTGTGTTTCAGTTCTCGTCTTGCTGATTGTCACCATGAGGCGAAGGAAAAAAGAGCCCCTCATTTTTGATGAAGAGAGAGATATCAGAGAGAACATTGTCAGGTATGATGATGAGGGTGGTGGAGAAGAAGACACAGAGGCTTTTGACATGGCTGCCTTGAGAAACCTCAACATTATCCGAGACACCAAAACCAGAAGGGATGTGACACCTGAGATTCAGTTCCTGAGCAGACCGACTTTTAAAAGCATCCCAGATAATGTCATTTTTAGGGAATTTATCTGGGAAAGACTAAAAGAAGCTGACGTGGACCCCTGCGCACCACCCTACGACTCCCTGCAGACATACGCGTTTGAGGGGAACGGCTCAGTGGCAGAGTCGCTCAGTTCTTTAGATTCGATCAGCTCAAACTCTGACCAGAACTACGATTACCTCAGTGACTGGGGCCCTCGCTTTAAAAGGCTCGCAGATATGTATGGGACTGGCCCAGACTGCTTATACTCATAGCCTTGGAACCTTTCTCTGAAAATGCACTGAAGAATACTAAAACAGAAAACTCAACCTTACAGACTGAAGAAAGTTGTAAATATTTCTCCATTTTTAACCTTTTAGGTTTTTTTGCCTTGCTGGAACATATCTTCATTAGACTTGTCCTAGGGACTGCACTGAACACCCAGAATATGAGCATTTGGTGGCATTTTTGATAAAATGAAATGCTCAGCCACATTCAAATAGATAGCAACCCTCAGATACCTGCAGAGGCAACTCACTTTAAAGAATATGTTATGCACTGTGACCTCAATGAGCCAATGAGCAAATGCCTTTGCAGTATTGCTATATCTAGAACACAGAGTCTCTGGTATGAGATAAGTGTAAGAAGAAACAAATTTACAAGTATAGTATATCATTCAATACGACATTGAAATGTGTAGTATTTACAGATGCAAGGTTTTTTTAACAAATTTTCGTTACTGTGTTGCATGCAGCTTGCTAGGCCAAAAGCAGAAGGACAGACATAAAAACAAACAAAAGCCCAGCAGATCTTTTTTTTTTTTGCTTCTCTCTGTTTGTTCTGAGAGCTATTTAATTAGAAGTCTCTGTAATTTTCTGGATAGTTTTATGAAAAATTACTGTTTGTACAAAGATATTCCACAATGTTTGTCATCAACTTACTGAAGTAGTTTACAAACCACATAAAATGAGAAATATGGAAGGGTATTCTTATAGATCAAAAGTTTTGTGATGCCCATGTAGGTATAGAAAAGATGTTGCTATCTATTTGCTATTTTTTATTATCTCTTCTGATTTGTACAGGAGAATTTATCCTTTTTTATTATTATTTGTCATAAAATGTTATATTTATTTTGGAGCTCCTCCACTAAATTCAGGTCCATTTTACTGCCTCATGGTATTAGACTTGTCAGAACATGCTGATTTTTCTCCAGTCTCCGATAAACGTAGGAAATGAAGCATGGAAATGGAGAAATTACAATAAAGCAATCTCGCCCACCATCCGTCTCTCAGACAGGAGAGCAGCTACAAGGACATGCAGTTGTTCTTCTGAGCCATTACAAAGTCTGAGACATCTAAATAAAATAGTTGTACATCGAATTTTTGGAAAGAAGACTACAGAGGTAGCTGGGAGTGTCTTTAATGCAAGATTTAATTTTCCAGGTTAAACATGCTATATGCTTCAAAGACTGTAAACACCTTGCTTTTCTCCTTTCCCTTCTCTTTTGCTGCTGATGAATCACAGTAAAAGACTCTTTTCAATTTCTTTCTTATGTTAAGCAATGTAATACTATTAAATCCAGAAATCATCTTTAGATCCTGCTGCACATGAGTATTTTTCCCCAAAGGTGTTAACTCACTACGCATAGTTTCTATGCTGGTTCAGGAGTGCCAAAATAGAAGGACAACTGCTGTTGGTTAAAATACTGTATGACTTTGAAGTAGGATTTCTTAGAATAAGAAAATTTTTTATGATTCTGACAATATTTATACTTCATCTTTCATGATTTATTACTAGACAATAAGGCATATATTCAAGTAAGATAGTGTTTTTAAGTATTATTTCAGATAGTTTTGTTTTAGATAATCTGTAGATGAGTTCTTAAGTTAGACTATGTTCCCGCAAACTTTTTTGCTTGTACCTAACTTGAAATGACTTGACTCGCCTGCAATTACTGAGGCATACAGAACTGTTTGCGGGACTGTGTTTGTGAATAGAAGGTACTCCATAGAGGATGATGCTCGCTCTAAAAGTACTTCTTTCTGGAAGAAGGATCCTTGTACTAAAATTCTAATGTATGGGTGACACCAGGCTGGAAGATGGGAAATTATCATTAAGGCTTTGTAATTTTTGCAGCCCAGCATTATCAATTAAATATGTGAAAGTGGCCTTCAGCTCCATCAGAGAAAACATAATAATTTTAATTATCTGCAACATACTTAATTTGAGTTACATTTTGGTAGACAATCATTGTTGCATAATTCAGTAGATTTGCTTCTAGTTGTATTAAATATATATATATAGGTATATATATATATATATGAGACACAGATTTTGTAACGGAACTGAAAGATATCGCCCATGACTTTTAGTCATACATGTAAGATTTTCAATAAAAAAAAAATTAAAAAAAAAGACCAAAATGAATCATGTGTATGCAATTTAATGACAGCAAGGTACACTGCAGGAGTCAAGCAGTTATTAAATCAGCAAGGTGCTGAGAGAACAGTTTTTTAATAATCTCCTTGTTGTTTGTGGGAAGATAATTCATGCATCTGGATTAAGATGTCAAAAATGCTGATTTTAGCACGGTAAACCCAAAGGAGCTTTAAATGTGGTTTAGAGTAAACAGCATGATTCCCTTGCTTTTCCACCTTCTATATCTGTAAAAAACTAAAAGCTCCCCTGTTATGAAACCATGTTCTGGTTTGGGTTTTTTTTTTGGTATATTTTCCATGGAAAGAAATATGCTTTAGTCTAATGCCATAAAAACTTTTGCATAAGTATGTTTTCTGTTGCACTGTTCTAAAATAATGGAGTAAATGTATTGTTACATTATAAATGCTTACCTATTGATTATATTATTGCAATAAGAAAGAAAGGTGGAAATCCCTTACGTTTGATGACACATTACTAAAGTATACACATGTGGTCTGCATTATACACATACTATATAATGCTCTCCATAAATTACCAGTACTACAGGTTTTCGCAGCATATAATCTAGTTCAATTTCTTTCTTTGAGTATTATTTACATTCCGCAGCCTAATGCCATAAAGTATATTCTACTGACTAAATAGTGTAAAATATAAGAAAGATTTTATCTGTCCTGGAAAGGTTACGAAATTATTTGAGCAAATTCATTAGAAAGACCTTTTAAAAATACTTCCCATTTTATTTATTTATTTAACTCTCTGAAAAGCTCCAGTATCTAACTAGAGGCCCCAAGTCCTCCTTAAAAAGTATGTCAAACATTGCAACCACTCCCATCTTATAGTGAAATTCCAACACCTCTTCTCTTCCTCCATATGACAATTGAATTGCCTTATTTTAAAATGAGATTTCTAAGCACCTTGAAAAGTGTGTGCTTTTTAGAGTGCTACTAAAAAAATCCACGTAAAGTTAACCCATTTGAAGAAGATTTAAGGCAAGACTCGTTACTACTCTTTGACCCGTGTAAAATCTGAATTCAACCGAGTTAAATGGTGGACGTTATAACTTATGTTTTTTATTCAAAAGAATAAACTGAGTGTACTTATGCTACTAACTTGTACCCCTACTCAGACACAGCATAGACCTTTTAAAGCCTACTAATTCTGATGGTAGGTTAATACAGTCACTGCAGGACTCATCAAATTTGATGATACCAACTGAAACCTTTTCTCCCCCCTAACAATTAAGGGGAAAAAAAATTGCTTCCTTTTTACTTGTTATTTTCTTTGTTGTTTTGAAAGAGGGTGTGAATTCATAGGAATTTCTCTTTAAAGTCAAGGTCTATTCTCAGTGATATTGTCCTATTTACTCTTCAGGTGCTGGCACTCATATTTCCTGTCTTGTTTTTTTTTTAGAAATTCTGGATGAAAGCATGTTATGAAATACAAAATGTCAGCATCTTATTTTTATGAACAAGTACTCTTGTATGACATAAAGAAAAATAATAGTTTGTTATTCTGAAAAAGAAATAAATATACTAAAAGCGTACAATTACATTGACTTTTAGGATCATTAAAGAGTTGAAAAGTGAAAGCAATTATCTATATCAAATCTAGTATTACATTCTTGGTTGCAGCCTGTCTTGTGGCTGATTTTATTTTCCTATATGTAGATTTTTTCTCTACTTTAGAATCTATGTAGAGTAATACTTGTTTGAGACAACATTGTGTTCACCTCACTAGTGATAGTTAGACGGGGTCAAGTATGTTTTTACTGGTCTGTGATTCTAAAAGTGAATTGCAAAAGTTAGAAATGTAGTTTTATTTATTTAACAGAAACAGGAAAGCCTGCAATATAACCAGAGGTTTACAAATTGCAGTCTGAACTATGGCATCACTAACTTTCCCACATATATGTTTCCCAGCACCATTTCTTCCACAACAAGAATTCTTCCTCTGCTCCATAACAATGCAGCTAAAAACGTATTGTCTGGTTTACTGAAAAGTTTTTTATGGATACCTACCTGCAGTTTTGTTCTTAGAACTAGGGGTATCAGAGCACACAACAAGAGTAATCTGTTTCCTAGATGAAAGGAATGAAAAAAAAATATCCACATATGAATGCTATACTTTGCTTTGCTACTATAGCTTATAATTTCTCAAAAAAAAAAAGACAATAAAATTTTAATGTGATATATAAAATCTGTGAAAACTTAGATCATACAATTGCAGACAGAAATATATTGGTCAAGAAAAACATGATTAACTTAAACATTATATGAGATAAGATTGTCATGGAATCTTTATGTATCTAATCAAACACAATGAAAGCATAAAACAGCATAGGAATTTCTTGGAAAACAGAAGAAAATCAGATTTGAAGCCACAGTGGTGTATCACATACATTCTTCTTCTCTTATCTCATATGTGAACACATATTTCCTAAAATTATATGTATATTTAAATATTCTATCCACAAACTATTTATTTCAAAATACTGAGTATCTGAAATAATTAACCCTACTCTCAAAAACTTTGTCTGTCCCCATTACTGTCTGATGTAGAAAAACATGATTTAGAATCAGGCAAAACTTTTAAGATTGACCCCACAATAAAAGGAAATTGTTTTCATATTTTGACTCAAAATAATTTAGAAACTGTTAGAAGTGTTGCAAGGACTGCTATTTCCACAATGTTTTAAAGCAATAGTTTATTTTATAATAAAATTTTATCATATTGAAATTCCTATTCCTAGAAATGGCTTAAAGTTTAACAGAGTTTAATATTTGGTTGATTAACTAAGTTCATAAATCTATCGTGCATCATAGCAGCAAGCTGAATGCTGAACGAGCACTAGAAAAAAGTAANTTTCATTGGATTTTTTGTTTTTCTTTTTCTTTGGTCAAAAACATACCAGCCAGGTATAAACTGACTTCTCTTCAGTTTTGACTTCAAACCCACCTTTTTCTCTTATGTTAAATAGCACAAAAGAAAGTCCTGAGATGTTCCTTCTCTTTGATGTCCAGGAGCTATGGAGAAAAAGCTAAACGTAGCATCAACAGACTACAGTGAAACTAATCTGTCACTTTAAACACAAGCTTACAAACACTATAGTTAAGCTGTC
>VWZL01005468.1:1344518-1389040 GCA_013396915.1 Stercorarius parasiticus
TCTTAAAATTTTAAAATATACTGTCATTTTCAGGCACTACTATCAGTAATTTTTACACATTTAGCAAAATCAAATTTTATAATGGGAAAAAAAGCACAAGTACAAAATGCCCCTATGTGCACTGACTTTTAATGCAGTGTTTTAATTATTGCTCTACCTTAGCACTCCCTAATACATTGATAGCTTTTCCTCTCATTGAGACTAACTACTCATCAATTAGGGTAAATGTAGTATTCAGCCAGATTTCCAAGCCACATTAGACCATTTGAGTCTGACAAGAATGGTCAGTCTGAATTTTAATGTCCTTATATTTCCTTAATGATCAAAACATCCTTTATTATCATCACACGGTTGAAACTGTGTGGAGAAATAAGTGTTTACTGATGCACCTAAATGCCAGGAGAAATCGTGATCAAGTTGAATTACTTGGCATATCTCCCTATGGCTTTCAAGAGGTGTCAAGATTTATACATGTTAGGGGAGACTGATAAATGACCAGTTACAGCATCAAGATTTGTTAATTTGAGCTAGATACCGTTTCTTTTTACACAATTTCTTCTACTGACTTTCCCTTTCTAGAAGCCACAATCTGTGTATTTTAATGGTAATGCAAGTAGCTTAATAGGGTGTTTTTAATGGCATAAACTACTTACTATCAGCATAGTACACATAACCTTGCTGTAACAAACAGTACCCTTGCTCACAAAGATCATTTCTGTGCACATCTGTCTAAATACAGACAGTGTTACAAAAGGTTTACACTTGATGAAGTATCAATGGTGAAACATTAACTAGAGAAAAAAAATAAGTATCTCTTTCTCCCTAAAATTAAGAACATATAGAATTTCTGAGCTATGAAAATCAGATTATTATACTTTTCCTCAGACTGTGTGACCATGTGGAGTTTACCTGACTTCCATGACTGTAGATACAATCCAAATGGATCATAATCTTCCTGTTTTGGAGTCTGTTATCTCCTTGTTCCTTGAGATTTTATGAACATAGAAAGGGGCTTGAGCAACAAAATGACAGAGAGATTAAAAGTACCACATTTTTCCTGTTGCTTTTATTGGTTCATACATGACCTAATGATGTGAAAAATAACATTTTACCAGATGCTACTGGAATACAATTTCCTCTGAGCTAATAATGTTTCCGTCCTGCAGAACAGCATCTTCCAACAGTCTACAGTACTTGGCCTGGTCTCATATTCAAATGTAAAGAAGGAACTATTAAGGAGAAAGATTAAATACCTAAGTGACAAGCTTAATAAGAAATTTTCTATTCCTCAAAACATTATGTTTTCCTAGTTTATGTGTGATGAACACATGAATGGAGCTCTCATAGGACATACAAGCTGTTGATGCAGTTACTATTTCTGGCTGGACGTTTGTTCATATTTTTTTTCCCTTCAGTTTTCCCTTTTAGTAGAGCTTGATTGTGACATATAGAAAACTACAGCAATGAAAAAGTACAGTATATTTACCTCCAAGGACACTGTGAAGATTCAAGCAATGTAAAAAATAATTTCTTTAGAACAGGTTACTGAAAAGATGAACACTTTGTCTCCCTCTTTCTCTTCTTCTGTCCCCTTCCATCCTCTGTACCTTCAAAGATGATATATGACACTAAAGCTTTTGTTAATATATCATTTTGCTCTTTTGGGTACACATTCATTATCTTTTGTGGTAGTCACCTGTAGAAAGCCAGTGGCTAACAAGCCAGTGTCAAAGTTAAAGCTTGGGAATTAGGAAGAAGATGTAATAGTTTCCTACTCTTTTTATGACCTTGACAAACTGGCTTTGAGGTAGAGCTATGATTTATCTTTCAGTGTAAATTATTATATGATNACAGGCAGATATATACGGAGAAGACAGGAAGGGGAAGCTTTAAAATTTAACACCTGTAGTGAATATGTATGCAAATCCAATTGACTACAACTGGAAGCAAGACAGAAGCAGAGGAGGCATCTTTCAATGGCATGCATTCTAATCAGTCTCTTTTAGACAATTATTGTCATCTGTATTGAGTTGTCTTACTTTAGTTTGGCCTTTGCGTACTGAAAAAAAAAAAACCAACTTCAGAAACTGAAAAGATCTCTGTTGTCTTCTGGTGAATTTGCATTCATGAAGAGGTAAAGCAAAAACATGTTGTTATGTATTTGCTTTGGCTGTCAGTCTGTTCTCACCTACAATATAGCTAAGACTGATGGTATTCAGAGAACATGCTGAATGACAATGTCTTGCTGTCCCATTCTTCATCCTTTCCTGTATACATCCACTGCTCATCTCTTTCACTAGTTGCTATCTCCTAGAGGAAAGTTTTACCTTTTTGAATTCTTTCTGTATTGTTCTTCATATAATTGGTCGCAGATGATGATTAGACCTTCTAAACAGAACAGCAATACTACTGTTACTCTTACTACTACTACTAATGATACTGCTGAAAAGAGACATTGCATCAGAATCGGAATATCAAGTTATCTACCCTGCTTTGTCACTGATCTGCTCTGTGACATTGCTTGATTCATCTTCTTTGTCATGTGTTGATATAAAGGCCTGAAGAGGAACAGAGAGTTTTCGGTATTTTGGAGAATGAAAATACTATGGTAACACCTACGTAATAAGTGTTTTTTTGTTTGTCTGTTTGTTTGTCTATTTTTTTTCTCTTTTAAGTTGAAAATATGCAGTATACTGGTGAATATAATTCAGTCCTAGCATAAGCCTGGAGTAAATTATTCTTGAGCCAATGTCAGCAACAAAGTAATTTCAGTGTTGTATACGGGATGGAAAGGCAGCATCAAGAGACAACAAGCATTCCTGAAAATGATTTGGCATTAGGAAGGCATACAAATGCCATATGATAGTCATACTAGTGGGATGGAATGTTGAATAAAAAAACAAAAATAAAGGCTGCCAATACTTTCATTTCATACATCTTGTGTTCCATAGAGTTTCAGACAAAGAAAGAGAGGTTGAATTAATTTGCTTATTCATTCTGTCTTTGAATTAACTGTTCCCTAAAATCCACAATGAAACAGTGGCATACAAATATATTGGAGGATTAGTATACTTTGTTCTGTAAAAACAAAGGTAAAAGAAAGCTTCATGTCCTTCTGCTGAGTATACATGTAATAAGGACAAATACTTAATTGATGTTTTAATACTGAAGAAGCCATATTTGCAAGTAACCAGAAAATGTTTTGAGCATGTATATTCTCCTCAGATAATTTACTTTGACAGCTAAAGCTTGTTAAAATTCATTCCTAAAGTAAAACATGTATCTTTGTAACCCTTATGGTTTAACTAATCTGAGATTAAGAAATATAAACTTTATTGACATGGAAGCTCCACCTGGGGAGGGAAAATTAATTCATCCTTCTTGCCTTTCAGTCATAAAAAACCTCAATGATTTTGTACATTTAAAAATCGGTCCTCCCTTTAAAAATGAGAAGTTAAAAGCTCCCTCACTAGTGAGTTGTATTGGAGAAGTTGGAGAAAAGCTAGTGGTCTTGAACAGACTGCCTCATTGAATAATATCTCTAAAGTTTATCTGCCACGCGCATCAGGAATCTTCACTCTGTTAGAAAATCAAAGTGGAGGCAGCTCAGGTAAGCTATCATCAACTTCAGTACCAAAACAGGTTTTGCTCTATTACTTTATCTCTGTAATTTGATGGTGGATGGAAATTATATAAACCAATTGATACAGACAAAATTGACACATTATTAATTTTAAAGGTGATTATACTGTACAAAAATATTCTGTGTGAAATAATTTATCAAGATTCAGACCAATAAAGTTGGACTGCTGTCCTGGTTTGAGGTAGAACAGAAACAATTTTCTTTTCAGTAATTTTACTTTTCAGTTAAGTCACTTCTAACTTTTCTCTGAAATTGGTGGCATATTTTTCAGATAGTGGCTGCTTCCAGAGTGATAAGACCTGATGTTTATAGTTGCTACCAAGAAACAATATATGGAGAGGTGCTTGCTTATATTTATTGGTATGAGAACCAAGGTCAGCTAACTTTGTTATGTGCCAAGTTGGAGGGTTGGAAGCGGAAAGGCATAGGGGGGTACCCTACGTGTGGGTAGGAGTGGATAGGACAGGTGATCCAAAACTGACCAACAGGGTATTCATTCCCATCTGCATCAGGCTCAGTATAAAAGCTGAGGGATCAAAGGGTTCAGTCTCTTTCTTCAATGGCTGGTGTCCGAGGAGGACTCTGTCTGTTCGTCTCCTTTGATCCTGATCCATGCATACCTGAATCCTGATCTGAAATCCAGCTCCTGTGTGTCGCTGAGTCCAGTCTGGGAATTTCCCAGTGCTTGCCAGTGATGTGATTGTCATCCTGGGAGCTCGACATCAGTTTTGTATATATTGTATATATTTCATTATTTTCTTATTATTATCTTTTTTATTATTAATATTTAATTAAAGTAGTTTTAGTTTTCTTTTCAACCCTTAGTCTCTCTCCCTTGTTCTCGCCCCCTTCTCTTTTTGGGAAGGAAGAGAGGTTAGACAGAGCATCTGTCATTTTTTTCGTGGCTAGCCCACCTAAACCACAACAATTGCTCTAATTTTTGCTGAGTGAAGCAAAAAGGACACCAATAGTCTGATACCAAAATTATTTCCTAAAGTAAATGAAATCTCACAGAGTATGTGTCCCACTGTTTGCTTTCAACATGTTTAAATGAAAAAAAATTCAGTGAAACGGAAGACATAACAGTTCAAAAAGCTCACAGAAGACTTTTTGTAACTACAGCAGCTATTTTATTTGTCATCCAGTAGCTCAGAATTTTGCAATATAGTGGCAATAATTTTGTACAAGAGCAGCAGTGAATTGACCCAGAGAACAATATGTCTTTCAGTGAATGAGGCCAGGTTCAGATCCTCAAAGGTATTTAGGAACATGGTCAATGATGATGTGGTAGTTAAACATCTCTGAGAGCCAGGATCAGAAATTCCCTCAGACTCCCTCATATTCTAAATTTCCTGGAGACCAGACATCTGAGCACAACACTCTTTAGACATTGAAAAGTAACAAGACTCTTTACCTTAGGAAATCTAGATATAAGAGAAAAAAAGGTCATATATAACTTTCACCTTTTCATATTTTTTTATTTTAATGAAAGAAATCATATCAGTCTTTTATCTACAAATAACCGAAGTATTGCATGAAACTTTATCTGCACAATTCCCATTAAAACTGCATAACCTAAATTCTTTAGAAAGCCTCCTTAATTTTTCTTGGGAATCTTTGGTAGTTCACAATGGTCTTGTATAATTTCTAATTAGTTTTCAGTTGCTATGTCTTCTTTCTCTACCTGCTGCATGAAGAACCATACAATAGATCAATAATAAAGCTTCTCTTTTTAGTATTTGTTGTTTTAATAGAATCTAATCTTTTGGCACTCAACGTGAGATGAAGTGTAAAATCAGGATATCTTGTGTTTAAAAGACTAGCGAGATATCTGGGCTTAGGACAAAACCGTAATAGCTCCTGAAACATCCTATTCTTTTTATTTTTTATGATTTTTTTATACACAAGATCCTACTGACTTCAAATTACAAGATAAAGAGCAAACTTAATGCTTTTTATACATATTGTCCAAGGAGCTAGAGACACGTGTTATTTACAGCCAACAGGCAGAAGAGTGAGTATGTGCAAGATGACATGATGTTAGACTACAAGGATGCAACTTTAACCAGTTTAGAAACAGGACACCTTGTTTACAATGGACTGTATTCATCAGAGAGCTGTTAAGTATGAATTATTAAACTTAGTGCACTACAGAAAGTGTAATTGAACATGTAAGACTAAAAATATAAATTATAGTCTGCAAGCAAATAAATTTAACTTTCCCCTAGCTCTAAATAGATATAAAATATAATATTAGCATACAATTTAAAGGTCAATAAGTAATGGTAGTCCATCTGTATTATGTAGGCTAGGCATGTTGGCAGCTTGAAAAATAAATGACTGGTCATGTGATTTTACAGACTTCTGTTACACCCATACTTCTTCATCTTTCTCTGTTATTTTTCCGCACCTCATTCCCTTTCACTTCTTCCTTCCTTTAATAAATCTATTTTATTATACGACCTCTCAGTCTCTAAAAGGTTAAGATGTACCAGGTACTCTCATTATTTGAGTTGCAAAATTAGATTGCAGCATTGGGGTTTGTAATCCATGCTTCTGGTAGTGCTGCCTTCTAAATCCACCTAGAACAAAATTCTCTGCCCATGTTTACACGTGGTCAGTATTTTGCCAATTTCTTTTAAAAGACAGGCAAAAGTTGTAAAACCAAAACACTGCTTGACGTCTTCTCCTTCTACCTGTGTGTTCTATGAATTCTAAAAGAAAAAAAATTTTCAAGAAACTGTGGTACTGTGGACAGTGCTGAAGAAAGGACAGAGTAAGAAAAGGGACTTCGTGTTTCAGGAAATTAATAATGAATTAGGAAGACACCCCTACCTGTGTAAACCGAGTTGTGAGTGGGAAGGAGATACTAGTCAATATTATTTGAAAGATATTACATTACTCTCAGCTGGCTATTGGGGAGCCTATGTCAAATGAATTGTGTTTTGAAACTAGCTCACAGAAAATAAGTCTTCACATAATTGCTGACCGTTAATTTAACACCTTTGTTGGCAGTCTCAGTAAAGACAAAAAGTACTGAATTAACACAGGCACTAAAATAACCGCTCTCTTTCCATCTGATTTCAAAATGTTCCCTTCAGGTCATTTTTTTTTTAGTCACACTGGTGAAGAAAACTGGTATTAGCCATCACAGAACAAGATCAAGAAAGCATCATATGTTAATGGACTGTTAATTCAGCATTTTTATAATAGCATTAGAAACAAAAGAATATAGTTGACTAAGCAAAAATAATTCAAGTTAAGTTCATTCATAAAACCTTTCTCATATTTAATCAGCTGCCATGCTCAACTTTCAAAACTTCTAGCAGTTATGTACAAATCAGGGCAAAAGTAATCATTAAACCAGGTATATATTTAGACAGAATTTCAATTCAATTTTTGACAAAGTTCCAGTGCCTTCTTTCTTACTTTTTTTTTTCTCCTTTAACCTATAGGAAATTGCAGGTGTTCACTATGCAATATTCTCAGTAAAATTCTGGAAGTAATAAGTAACATAATTATGAAACACTACAATTTTATAGACATGTATTGTGAAATAGATATCATAATAACTTTAGGGACAAGATATTCTTGTACATGGAGCTGGCAGATATCTCTACCAAATACTGAAATGAAACAGTGAAATAAATTCTTGTAGATCAGAAAGTGTAATTATAACAGAATTAGCCACAGGAAGTAATCTATGCCTGACATGTTGAAATTCAGGACAAAAATAATCCTCTGACATTTTAGTTTTTTACTTCTAATTGTTGATATTGACTGGCTTGAATGAGAAACACAAGGATTTGAATGTGGAACAGACAAAGAATTATTGTCTGTAAATTTCAACAGGATCTTTTATTCAAAGCAGAAGGGCATAAGAACCGATATGGAAGAAGTACAAGATTTACTGAATGAAAAAAAAATGATGCAACCTCAAACATATTGAAAAGAATATTAAGAAGGCAAGCATAAAGTACAGAAAAAGAATCTGCAAGAAGCATGCCTATGACGCCATTGCAAGGAAGTACAGAAACAAAGGGAAAATAGGTAAAATATAGTTAAGCTGAACTTTTTAAAGAAAATTACAACTGTCAGTGACAAAGATAAAAATAGAAAAGGGTCAGCAGGGATAGGAAACAGAAGAAAAGTGATACTAATATGTGCTCAGAAAGGAATAAATATCAAGGTCAATCTATTCCAGTTGCCAAAGGAATATTTTTACCTCAGATATTTATTTCTTTTTAAATGCAACTGCTATACAGAAAAAATAACAGTAATATACCATTAAAAAAAAAAGTATGTGACAGAAATAAAGATATCTGAAACGGAAACAAACCTTAAGCTGCATATTCTGACAAAATCAGGATAGTCCATTAGTGTCTATCCCTGAAGAATCCATTCCTTAAAAGAATCACTAGTTGAAATTGGAAGTCCATTGCTAGGCATGAATGATGGCAATACTCTCTGAATGGAGAGCAGGAAATACAGCACTGTATTTACATCAGAGCTATATACATAATGGGTCTCAGTGCTGCATAATGGCTCAGAACATACTTTGGAGAAAAAATTACCAAATCCATGGAACTCTGCAGACCCTTGAGTAAGTTACAAAATTGTATTAAAGAGATAGCATGTAAGATTCACTCCATGTAGATATATATCTGCAAGTACACATATATGTATATTTTCTGACAGCTGATCTATTAGATCATCATAGTCAAGTCAGTCCAGTCTATATAGACTTATAAGATCACTTCGTACAGCTCCCTATAGAAAGTGATATTTCAAATCTACTTATATTAATCAGAAATTATGAACTGCTAGGTAACAGGAAAGCGACACAAGTTACATCAAACAGATCAGACTGGAAAGAGATAGTGATTTTCTTAGTCTTTATTCTTGGAGTAGATTTTTTTAATATTTTCATTAGAGACCTTCACACAAGAAGTAAATGGCTGCTCTGAGATGTGCAGGTGATGCAAAGTGGAAAGTATTGTCCATACGCTGGAAGACCAGATCAATAAGTTGAAGAACTGGATGAACTTGTGGACTAAAGCAATAGAAATTAAATTAAATTTAAAAATACAAAGTGCAAAGATATATACTTCAGGATTAATGAGAATTTGAGCCTATAAATGTAAACTACATCAACTGTATGTGACAAAGGAAAGGAGAAATCTGAATACATTGGTGAGTTGACAGTGTGATGTGGCTGTGAAAATGCTAATGATATTCTGGGATGCGTCAAGCAATGTATTCTCAGTACAGACAGGAAAACATTGCTCCTATTTTGTAACATATTGGCAGGATCTTACTCAGAATATTCTATACAGAACTCATCTGACAATGATGAAATTAACCTGAATTAGGTGCAGAAAAAGACTATAAAGATGACTACAAGAATGGAAAAATCCCTAAGAAATCATGTTAGAAGAGACAGCAAACAAATGTTGAGAGAAGATTACTTTCTTTGTAAGTGTGCAAATATACAAAGGACAAGAATGATCTGCTTTAGAAGGCAACGCTATGCATTTTTGATAATCTTTTCAGTGAAGAAATTTTTCCTAATATCCAATCTAAACCTCCCCTAGTGCAACTTGAGACCATTTCATCTCATCCTATCACTTGTTACATGGGAAAAGAGACTGACCCCCAGCTTGCTACAACCTCCTTTCAGGTAGTTGTAGAGAGTGATAAGGTCTTCCCTCAGCCTTCTTTTCTCCAGGCTAAACAACCCCAGCTCCCTCATAAGACCTGTTCTCTAGACCCTTCACCAGCTTTGATGCCCTTGAGCAATGAAGCCCTTGGACAAGGGCAACGAAGTTGGTGAAGGGTCTAGAGCACAAATGCCTTAAAGCAACATTCTGGGTCTCTTACTGAATGGGTATAAATCTGATTTGAGATTATATGAAATTCATGTACTATTTTAAAATTTAGGATTGATATTATAAAGAACCAAATTCTATCTGTTAAGAGTGTCTTAAACTCTGCATATGCATATACCTACAAAATCACTGGTTTTAGTTTTGACTTTGATTTATCTTTTTTTCCCTTTACTGATACTTATCTCCCCTTTCCCAATTTCTGTCATTTCTGGGTGAATATCTGAAACTACCTGTTATCTTTCCCCTACTGTATGTCACTCAAGACCACTTTCCCAGTACTTAATTGGGAAAAGACAGCTCACCCTGGCATGCTCTAGCCTCACAATATTTGCACACAGGAGTCTTTATCACTCAGTTATCATGACTGATGCTGCTCTTCCTATCATTGTACAGGAAAGAGCAAGAAATTCAGAAGATAGCTCCAGTATTTTTCTGTACAGTGCTCCAGAAAATGAAAGGGGAAAAAGTAAAGAGTTTTTTTTTTTTAAAAAAAAATCATAAATTGAGATTAAGCAAAGGGAAATTCATATTTTTAATACTGAGGAGGATATATAAAATTTTCATAATTTCAATCAGAAGTTTTAATATTTTTATATGCAAAAATAAACAAATGTATGGAAATCGGCTTATATGACAATATTTTTTTTAGTTTCCTAATCTTTGTCTTCTCCACTGCTTTTTCTGCTTCACCATGACAAGAAAGTAGTAGGAAATTGTAGGTTATATCTTCTCAATTCTTTGTTGTCTGTTTTAAAGCAATGTTTAGTAACTTATACATAATAGCTTTACAAAGTACATATTTTTGAAATAAATATCATTCATCTACAGAAAGCAGAATGCCTTATAATATTAGGTTCACTAACAGCTGAATCGTGCTACCTTTAAATCATTAATGCAATTGTTTCCCCTAATTAGGGAAAGGTCAGCGTAGAATAAGAATAATAATCATAGTGATAAAACTTTAGGTTATATCATGTATTGTGTGTGAAGAATTCAAAGCATTTTTCAACCTTAATAGAATTTAGCCAAGTATTAGAGGTCTATTTACACAGAAGCAGCTAAGAATCAGGGCATAGACAATTTAAGTGACTTACTCAAGGCCACACAACAATTCAATTCCAGTAACAAAAATAAGATTGCATAATTTAAGTCTCCTTTTTTCCTAGCTAGACCTCACTCCTGCCAAGCACCTGTCTTATAGACAAATACCCTTGTTCTCTACAGTGAAGTGAGATGAAAGGAAATGAAGTCACCTTGTGTGATTTTATTAGCTGACCTGTCTTGATGAAATATTGAATGCTTTAAAGATGGTGCATAGAATTTATCTTTCTGGTCCTAAATATGTTAATAATATTCTTTTTCTTCTGTAGAAATTTTGGATATAACAGAAATGTGGCAGTGCCAGTGGAAGTGCATCCTTACAGCACCATCTTTTGCAATTGGGTAGACTTAAGAGTAAAAGAGAGCAGATGTGATAGAAAAGGACTGACTGCATTAACGGCTTAAATAAAAAGTAAATGGCATATCAGACAGAAATGTGAAGGAAGTGAAATACCTTCTATCTAAATATATACACGCAGTCGCAGCTGTTTCCGAGGTAACACAATGTGCCTTTCTGAACAGTAATTCCCAAAAGCAGGTGTAACTTTCAAGGGATGAGTCAGTGCAAAAAGACATTCAGACCCATAACATTTCTAACACAAGCAGTCAGTTATTTTAGGTGAATTTTTCCTTGTCACAGGCTTTATATAATCACCAGCAAAATTTTGCCAGGAAAATAAGTGCAGTCTTCTGGCAATCTCTGTCTCTTCCTGCAGAATGATCTGTGCTTCTGTATGTTGGTAAAAACAAGAACAAAAATAAGTTAATAAGAAAGTCAGGAGGAGTAAGAAAGAGTATTTGATTAAGGCTTCACTGCCTGACAGAACAGCTGTCTACAAATCTTTTGTGCATCTTTTACCTTTGCAAAACTGGGCACTAGCCAGTAGTGTACAGTGTTCTGTAGGCGGGGAATCCAATTCTCTACTGCCTGAAGCCTGTGTAGTTTCTTATAGCTTCCCAGTGTGCATGTAAAATACCACCATTCTGATCATACTCAGACTTCTTTGCAGACAAGATAGTGATTACCTAAGGCAGTGTGGAATCAGACCAAGAAAGACAGGGAAGAGGACTATTTCCTTATGATCGATATTTAAGTGAGAAAATACAGAATAATAACAAACACATGCATTTTCATGAGCTTTCACCTTTTTTTCCAGTGTTTGCAATAGCATTAATCAATTTTTAATGATGAATTCAGGCAGGTGTTAAAATATTCCAACTGTATACAATTTTCCGATAGATTACCAATGCATTAAAACCCACTTAAAATTACATTTTTGTAGCATACTGTCCTGGTTTGAGGTAAAACAGAACCAATTTTCTGATTTGCAATTTTACTTTTTAGCTGGGCCTCTTCTAACTGACTAAAGTCTGAAATTAACAGCATATTGTTCAGAAACTGTTCGCTCTCAGAGTGATAAGACCTGATTATACCAAGGAATGGTATGCACAGAGGCTCTTGCTTATACTTATTGCTATAGCAACCAAGGTCAACTAACTTCGCTTTTTGCCCCGTTAGAGGGTCGGAAGCGGAGAAGCGTAGAAGGGTCCCACCTGCAGGAAGGAGCGGATGGGACAGGTGACCCAAAACTGACCAACAGGGTATTCCATCTGATCTGCATCACGCTCAGTATAAAAGCTAAGGGATCAAAAGGGCAAGGTGCTCTGGCTCGTTTTTTCTTCAATGGCNTCTGAGGAGAGACGAGGGGGAGGGCCATCTGTCGTTCTGATTGGCCAATCAGGCCAAAACTAAGACACATACCTATAAAAACTGTTAGTTAATCATCTCTGCAGAAGACCCATTTGAAACTTGTGCACAGATTTCTGCTGTATTGCTTTTGGGTGCTATAATGTACCTATTACTACTTTGCTTAGAGTGCCAGTGGACTAAAATATCTAACAATGCATGGTATGAATATGGAACATCTACTTGTTAATCTTTTATAGTCTCAGTATATCTCACTGCACCTTAGTCAATTTGTCACGTATTCTAAGGGTGGTTTACAGTGAATGACTGCAGATTTGAAATTTTAGTGTTGTTTTTGTGGGCTTGTTATTGCATGAGGTCCCACAAAAGCTTTTACAAGATGTGATTAACTATTTGTTTCTCATTCATACTTATATTTTTCATTCACAGATTGAAAGTAGTGGCCTACAGTCAAAGGAGATGTGACTGTCCACCTTTCAGCTCTACAATGGAGAGTAACCATCTGTCATTTATATTCTCCTCCCTCCGCACACACTCTTGCTCTTATGTGGCAGTAATTGTAGTCTAGATGAAAGAGCAGAGAATATAGAACTTCCAAGTGCCGCTGTATTTTTGCAAAATGGCAATATATTCATGTGAATAATTTTTAATATTACATCAGCATTTTAGGTAAGAAGAAGATATGTCATTCAAAGGAGCCTTGAAAATTTGGAGAGGTATGTCAGAACACAGACAAGATTAAGAAGTTAATATTCACAAGAAAAAGAACATAAGAATGGCCATAATTCAGACTAAAGGGCCTGTAATCAAAAGTGAAAAAATAATATAGAAGAAGCCTAGCAAGGAGAAGATATGCTGAAATGTTCTCAAAAGACTTTCCCAGCCTTGAGATGGGAATTGCAGTTCCAGGACTGAAAGCAGCTGATACGTCCTTGCTGTACTACCCAGGTGAAAGCTGGTTATGGAAAGTGCTGTCACATCTCTAGGCACATGTGGTATTCTTGCCTTTTATCCCAGTCAGACTTTGTTTTCCTCAAAATAATTTGCCTGCCATTGTATAAACATACTGCACTTCAGAGACTTCATATTCTTTGGTAACGATCAGTTTACTAGTCAGAGAACCATGTACCATTATGAATTCACTCATATTCCTCAGCTGTCACATTTGACCAGACAGTAATGCTTACTGATTTGCATGGTTTGCTTACAAACTATGCAAAAACCATACCATTGCATTTTAAGAAATGGCTTTAATCTATTAGTTGACCCAAGTGAAACAAACAGAAACAAAGGAAATCAGTTCTGCAACTTCCATTTGTAGGAAGTTTTTACTGCAGTAAAATCATTAAGATTAGTGTGAATGAAGACTGAACAGGATTTTTCAGCCATAGAATCAATGTAAGGAAAAACAGAAGAAAGCGGGGCCTATATGAATAGCATGTGCTATGTAGATTATCAGGTGGTCATCAAGACCCAGACATACCTGCATGTTGATTGTCAAAACATCCGTATCAATAGACAAATAACTGAGTAAAATCTGAAGGCTCATTGATGTTGGAAAGGATGGAGAGATTAATCTCTCAAGAGCCAGACAGACACGTGCAAAAATAGCACATAGTCACCAACCTAAGAAAAACTGAGGAGATGGTGAGTAGCTGGTGTTCCTTGGAATCTCTATCATCCTGGGACCAACTGTATTGTACAAGCACCTTGGTCACTGCATGCCAGAAAGTCTGCTAAGACACAAAGATCTTGGTGCCTATGTGTATGTGAGTATGAGTGTGAGTGTTAATGAGTTAAATCAGTTGGGTTTGTTTGGTTTGATTTTTAATAAAATCACCTTTCCTTCCTAGAAGCTCTGCACTAAGTTTTGCTACATTTTTGCTACTATGTGATGACATTACTTCCTACCTACTTTATTTCTCCTTTGTTCTTCTTATTTTCTCTTTTATCATATATCCTCTTTCTGCTTGAGCTGAAAACAAAGCAAAACAAGCAAACCAAAAAAGCCCACCAAACACTCCAAATAACCAATCAAGATGTGGTCCCAAAAAGTTTGTTTCACAGATAGCACTTTCCAGCCATAGAGGTTTACAAGAAAGAATGACAAAACCTGAAGTACAGCTAGACTATGAACATGTTCCAAAAATGTTGCCCTTAACAGCCATGGAACAAGATGCCTTCCGTCAAGGGGATCCAATTCAGTCTGGATTTTGCTACGTTGTAGATCTTGTAGGACACTTTTGAAAATCATTGGGTGGAACTCAGCAGAAGTTCAGTGGTTAGTCTGACTTGGTGGTTACATGACTTCTCCGTCTACATAGTTTGCAGAAAATTGAAAATGCATCAAAGGCAGAGGTTCAAAAAGGAAAATGTATTTCTTGGTTATTAGAGGAAAAGGAAGTGGAATGAAATACATCCACTATGGCTTTCAGTGTGAAGTGCAGCTGTCCTCTACATGGCCAGCCAGCTTGGAAGGCCAGTGCAAAGGGGCAACAAAGGCCACTCTACCAATTACCTTTTGAGGACATCTTGTTTCTAAAGGGGGGATGCATAAATAAAGTAAATTCTGGTATTAAGGATCATTGTGTCAGATCATGAAGGATATACTCCAAAAAAGAGCCATATGACCCTCCAAAAGACACCAGCCTCGTGTTAGTTCTGGAAGTCCTAAGTCAGAGGAAACAAAAAGAAATACCTCAAATGCCTTTTTTAAAAATAAAAATAAATAAAAAAAACCCAAACAAACAAAACCAAACCAAACCCCAAAACTATACTTCAATTTCTATCAAGTCAGGCAGTTCCAAGTTCTATAATCTGTAAATGAAGTCTTTACATGAATGTCTCGCATTTAATTAGTAGGTGACAATTTGGAATGCTAGCCGTCAGCTGCCTACACGTCCAAGTTTCAAAAAAATTAGGGCCTCCTGAATATTAATACAGGTTAGCTGCCTATCACTGTAGAGTTAAGTGTTCTTCTATACTATATTGCCTATTAGTTTCAACACCACTGGTATTTGACGGCTCAATAGAAAAGAAGGAAGGTGGTAAGGTAGAATGTAAGCATGCAAGACTTCAGAGCTATCAGGTAATTCCAGACTTTTATTATAACAGCTAGGAAACTTACATAGTGGAGGGGAGGGGGAGAGAGGTACTATTGTTTTCAGTCTCAGCTTTTCATTTAGGCATTTCAGTGATTCTGTTCTGAGTAATGCCTGTGGCTTGATCCAAAGGCCCAGAAGCAGTTGTACTGACTCCACTTGCCTTGGAACGTGTCATTGACAACCAGATGTGTGGACCATTTAAGTCTGATGTCCTGAAGTTGTTTTTTATCATGTAGAATAAAATAGCAAATGAGAACAAGAGAGGACCTGCAAGTCTGAAATTTAGCTTTGTAGCCAATGAAACAACAGCAGCAGCATTCCCCAGCTGTGCTTATTACTACTGCACAACAGTGATAATCACCAAATTTCTATATTTATAGAAAACTGGTGCCTCATAAATATCCAGCTGCACTTTTATCTAACTACAATATGTGACTGTTTTCTATAAATATGAACATTTGGGAGAAGCATTTTATAACTGTTAAAATTGAAAATGAAGTTACAGGAATGTTCCATTATTTATTTATTTATTTATAATACAGAAACAAATCTCCCTTTCAGGAAAATCAATATGATTTATTGCCATTTTCAGTGAACCCATCACGGATCATTTAGTGACTTTTGCCCACGAGGGCTATACAGCGTTGGTTTTTTTTTCAGCAGTATATCTTGACAGGAAACAAGAAGATTAACAAAGTTTTCGATCATGATGGCTAATGTGCATGGTCAATGACTATGCTGGCTGTAATGCTGAGAACACTGGCACCAAGAAATCTATCAGCAGTATGGAGTTCTACAGGTAGAATAAAACAGGGACATTGATTCAGATGAGATAGGTGGAACTTTTCAATTATTTATCCGCAAACAACCACAACAGCAGCAAAATCCTGACTTAAGATGGTTACCTTTGAACTTGGAACAGATCTTATAGTCACCAAAGTACCTCAGAGGCAGAAGGCAAGTTGTCAGTAATTAATGGCTTTTGGATTTAAGTAAAAAGGAGGGTGTCAGCGTTTACTCAGCAAAGGATAGGAGAATATGTAGGACCAATCTAGCTGACAGCTGCAGGGAGTTTTGCAAATGTTTGCAAGTGGCTTCTTAAGAAATACTCATCTAAAAACGACTATACCTATAAATGGATTATGGTATCTAAAACTGCACATGCCTTTTGTTGTTAGTTCTGGCTGATGGTTTTCTTCCGTCTTGTCTAATAAGACTTACCTTAAAATGTTTGTCCTGTTTTAACAGAAGCAGCCAAAGAGAAGAAAAACAACCAACGCTCTTTTTATGCCAGACAAACCTCTTTCTTTTTATTTGTGCAAATGGTTCCAAAGGCTGTTTTTATATAGTACATGATGTGCGTGTGGCTGCAGTGGCTATATATAACATAAGTACACAAAACCGGCAAGGTGGATTTCAGTCTTCTGCTGATGAGCTGGCTCCTTTTATCCCTCTTCCCTCTCTGAAATAAACTGCTAAGGTTTCATATGCTATCCTGCCTCCATGTAGTCACTTAACTAAAATGGATTTTAAACTTTTCACCTGTTAAAGCTTTTCTTTTTGAAACAGCACTGAGGGAACCCAAAGCAATAAAAAACTGGCAGAAATCCCAATGTCATCCAGAGAGGGGCAAGGGGAGAGCTCAAGAAACTAAATTGCTGCTCAAAATGTCAGATATTAAAATTAATTGAAAATAATTAAGTAACTCCCATCTTCTTGTTCCTCTTCAGTGTTTATTGAATTTTGATATTACTACTATAGTAAGTTCATGAACAGGCTGAATGCAAGTTGAAAGTTATCTACATTTTCATTCCTGATTTTTTGCAGGAGCATGTCAGGGCGCTGTAGGGACTGGGGATCATGTCAGGGCTGAACCCTGACATGGGCTCCCACCACACCATCCAGAAGCAGGCAGCTGGAGTGGCACTGGGGACAGTCCCAGCCCTGAGCATCAGGCACCTCCCTGGGGACAGGGGTGGGTCAAGGCTGGGCTGGGACATGGGCCCACAGATATATCCAGCTTGGTGGAGCCCAAGGCAGGGCTGTGAGGACAGGGACGGGCTGAGGCCAGCCCAGGCTGTCCCCACAGGGCATCGGAACCTCTCCACAGGGCTCCATATGGACAGAACACCCTCGGCCACGTCAGCTCTGGGCTGACCTCAGTCCTCATCAGGGACTGCTGAATGGTGCTGCTGTGAGCATTTCAAGGAAGACTACACCTGTATGGAGGTCTTTTACTCCTGGTCCAGGCAGACTGTCCTCCTTCAGTGCTTTGGGCTGGTGTGATGTGGGGTCCCATTTTCCTGTTTCCTCTATGGAGGGTCTGGACTTCCAGGACAAGGCTGGTCTCTGCTGGCACATGGTAGCTTCTCTGCGTGAAGGTCCCTGGTGGCCCAGGGGGCTCAGCAGAACAAGGACAGTGCAGTTTGCAGCTGTCATCTCAGCCCAGGGACCCCCACCTCTGTAAAAACCTGCATACTGAAAAGCGGAAGCTTTCTGGGAAATTACATTTCAGGGAGTTTTGATAGCAAACATACTTCTAAATTATTAATTACAAGAATTCAAGAAAAACCAAGATACAGTCAAAACCATAAGAGAAATCTGTCTTTTAACAACTGAATGCCATTCAATTCTTCTGTTTTACGGCTAGGATTTTAGCAAATGAAAATAAAAATATTTATTCTGAAATTAAAATGGGGGATGAGAAGATAACACTTTCTAAACACAAACACTTAGTGGAAAAAAGTGAGACAAGGCTGTACTGAAAACTACGATTCTTAATTAGAAAAAAATCATGTAGCTGTGAAAACTAAACTATTGAACTCATCACTTCTTTGTCTCTAAAAGAGAAGCAGCAAACCTCAGACGAAGCCCAGGCTGGTAGTGACTGTTAAGGTTCATATGCCTTCCCCTGGCTTCTCATGCCCCTACTTTTCCTTCCTGGAGTCCCTCGTACAACTAGTGGGTGCCTCTGCTGTGACAGCAAATGCTTGTAGGGTACTAGTATAAATCAGATGAGTCAAATGATCCAGAATAATTACAAGCCTTGCGAACTAACAAATGTGGAAGGAAATACATCCAGATCACACCCTGAGTTTAACTTACTTATGTTTACTGATTTTTATATGCTTTCAGACTTGGTTTGTGTCAAGGAGAAAAAAAATGTTAGAGATGGGAGAAGAAAGGTGTTTTAGACTGCAGAACAAGGAGGGGTAATTATCACCTGTGACACATTAACAACTGCACTGGAAAAAGAATGGGGAGAAATGCATATAGCACAAAAATAATAAGCCATTTGAGCCTTTGATATGTAATATTAATTTTGGGGAGGAGGGGGAATTGATGGGGAAAAAGTTTCACTGAAAGTGAAAAAAAGTGAAAAAAAGTGAAAAAAGTTTACCAAACCTAGCTCTGGATTAGCACTCCATGATATATTAATTATTATTTTAGGTTTCTCAGTTTCCTTTTAAAGCCAACAGCCAATAGCTTTTCTTCAGCTGCTATTGTTAATGTTATGCTTGTGCTGACAACAGAACATGAAGTGTTCCTTTGCAATAGTTTATCCTCTACATCTTGCCTTTTGAGATGTCTGAGCAACAGATTTTTCTCTACTGGATACTTGCTGTCTCATCAGGTCTTCCTCACTTTTAAAATGTAAGCTACTTTCTCCTATCCTTTGATTCCTTTAATTTATTCCTCAAATTTCATCCTGAATCAGAGCATTTCCTTCAATCAGCTGCTCTGCTGCTGGGCTTCTATTTTTTTTTTATAGTGTCAGGTACAGACACAGTTAAAGTTGCCCTTGTCAGCATAACTCTCAGCATTACAAGACCTAGTTGTATGGCACAAGACTTGTTATTAGATAGTACAGGCTGGAGTTAACCTAATCCCTCTTCAAGATGAATTATAAGTATAGCAGACTGGTGAATGTGGGCTAAGCACCCAACCTTCCTCAATTCACAAAAAATATGAATATATATAAGTACATAAGACTTGCTAAAAGACTGAGTTTTTAGGTCAAGCTGTTGAAATTCATGTTTATAGTTTTGGAATTTCCCAATCTGTCTGCTATCATTATTGCTATTGTTACTGACAGCTTTTCAGAACTCAGCTGGACAAGATTCTGAGCAACTTGATCTCAGTTTGAATTTAACCCTGCTTTCAGCAGAATGCCGGACTAGGTGAGCTTCAGACTTTCCTTTGAACTTATCTATGCTTCTATGAATGATAGTGAACTTGACAAGCACACGCCTCTGTTCAGTAGTGAATTTAATGTTCATTCTCAAAACCCCATGACCAATTTATCTTTATCTCAAGTTCTAAATGACTTGCTGAAATTCTACTGCATTTTACATTTGTGTCATCATTTAGGCTGGGTTGGCCAATGACAAGACAACAGGTGCTCTCCCCCAATTCTCACTCCAAGGAGAGGAAGAAGATAGATAGAGAGTTACAAGTTTAGAAAAAACAAAACTACTTTAATGACATAGTAATAATAAAATAAAAAGGAAACAATGAAATAGATACAATATATACATAAAACAATATCAAGCTCCCAGGGAGATGTCACTGGCAGGCACTGGGAAAGTTCCAGATTGGACAAATGGGAAGTGGAACACACTGACCAGGATCAAAATGCAGATGAGCTGACAGGGTCCTCCTCAGACATCAGTCATTGAAGAAGGAGAGCCCTCAGAAAACAGTCCTTAGAGAGGAGCTAAAGACAAAGATCCCTCAGAAAACAACCAACCAGACAAAAGCCAACCTAACCCCTTTAATCCCTCAGCTTTTATACTGAGCATGACAGATGGGATGGAATACCCTATTGGTCAGTTTGAGTCACCTGACATGGCCACAGGTGTGACCCCTCCACAGGGTAAACAACCAACTCAGCTGACCCTGGTTGTGACAGCAACAAGTAAGAGCGAGAGCCTCTCACTAAGCAGAAGTTGGCTCTGCTCCACCCCACCCACATCAGAATGGTTTGGTGTTTCATATGGTACATTGTTTTCTTTTGTTTAAAAAGTAACTGAAGAATAGAGAGACTTGAGACAGTAATAATTAGTATATTTGCCACTTCAGTCTCCTTCTGATTTCTCATAATTATGTTCCTTATAAATTTTGCCACGTTTCTTCCTTTGACCCTGGTGCTACCATTACTGTTCTGTGAGTAGTCATCTCCATTCCATCAGTTACGGGTGACAGGAACAGCTGTCACTCACTAAATTTTTTGTAAATAATTACCCTTTGGAAAACTAACTGTCATCCCAACCATTTTCTTAACAAACTATTGCTTTTCTTGTGCTTTCCTCTCCACATCAGACATAGGAGCTTCATACTTTTGAAGACACTGTAATTAGGAAAGCAATGCAGCAGGTGTTTTTTGCACCAGATTTCCCCTTTCATCACTTCATTTTTATGTTTCTGTGAGTTTTTCAACTCCTTTTTAACACTGTCTTTGCTAAGCAATCAACTCTCCCTTGTATACATAAGCCTTTAAAAGCCATAGAGATACTGAAAGAACATTACTGACATGTCCTTTTGGGACACACCTATAAATCCCGTTTTAGGTTTACTATATAAACCTTTTGAAAATTGGAGTAAATATTTTGCAGAACTAGGTTAGGAGGAAATAAAGCCATAAAGAGCTCATTAATTTATTTCTCAAACCAAGAATATTAATTAATCTCATTTTGTATGTTTTCATATGCTGTCATACAAAGCAGATATCTATCAAATGTTCCATTGCACTTGTAAAGATGTGTAAGAAAAACTGATATTTCCTTTGTTAGAGATAAATATTGAAGAGATTCTTACAGATGGTCTGGGTATAAAGAAACCCTCCTTGAATATAGAATTAGTAGAAATAGTTTTCAGNAAATAGAATCATATGTTTGGACTGCAGGGAATATTCATGTGAAGCTTAGCTATAAAATATGAACAGCAGATCATATCATGGAGATATCTCATAGTGGCTTATTGCATACTAGTTAGCGTTATATTGCCAAACATTGTCATTCAAATGATGAGAAATGAGGGGGAGAGAGACAGAGTGGAGAGAGAGAGAGAGAGAGAGAGAGACTGTGTGTGAATCTTTGTGTTTTGATTCTGGTATTAGTTAAACTCAAGTTAGGAAAGGAACAATTGTATAGGAAAGAGGAATATAACTTTATAATAAATTCCTATTTATTCCTTTACGTTTATAAAATGCATTTATAATTCCATCTCTGTGGAGGTGCAATCCATGACTCTCATAGACTCTCTGGGAAAAGTGTTTTTCAAAAGATAAATTCATCATTTTAATAAACAGACAAGTCAGCTGCTGTAGAATNAAAAGGTATAGGATGAAAGTTAATCTTCAGTGAATTTATCAAGATGATTAGGTTTCTTGCACTTCCCAGTAAAATCATTGTGTTCCAAAGATTTTAGAAGGCAGGCTACTTGTTTGGGACAGTAAATACAGGCCTAAGACTTATTTGTGCACTGTCTTATTTCTTCATCAGTTTTACAGACGCCCATTCTTTTAACAAGTAATCATCTTCTTACATGAACACATGCAATAGCTGTGTCGGCAATGACACTTTTTAGGTGCAAAAAGAAGCAAATATTTTGAATAACTTAAGGCTGGCAAGAAAGGCTGCTGTTTGTTCTAGGTGCAAGCAATAAAAAGGTGATATTGTAAGAAAGCTGCATGTAAGTGTAACATGTCATGTTTTTAAATCATTTTCACTTTTCGGGTGCAAGATGCAGTATGTACCTGTGGAGAGCAGAGAGAGTACCACCTCTTGGACTTTTTACAAGTATAATCCCACCTTATTTACTTTACTTCTGACCTCCTGTTAATTATCACTATTCATTTGATATGTTTACAAGGCATTAAATACATTTTTATAAACTAAAAGTGCTTATATTTGGCCATAGATATGCTTCAGAGAGGGTCGTCTTATATTTGCTTAGATGTCTAATGGTACAAAACAGTTCCCTTCCAAATGTGTAGAAGCTGTGAATGCTACATGTTTTCTTAACATCACCCTGCCGTTCTCACGCTCACAGTCACTGAACCAGAATTGGAGGGTTTCTGGATGAGGCTCATATGACTATGCAATAAAAGGAATACTATGCAAACAGTTAAATATTGATGTCCTTTAAAAATTATTCGAGCTATATAAATGCTCTTATTAGGCAGCATCAGCTTTTAATACAGTAATAAAGTTTCCTGTGCCTAGGTGCTGCAGTTATTCCGGCAAGGCGTATTTACATAAGTGTCTATTGATTAAAAACACCTACAGTAAGTATTAACAGCGGTAGGTTTTGAGCAGAGAATTTTTACAGATTTTCTATCAAATCTTCCCTACTTAGCAACTGCTCAGATTAATTTTTCAAGATATGTTTTGAACAGAGTGGGTAATATTTATAAGCGAAGACAAATCTATATTTGTGATTGAATCCTTACTCTATTCGACCTCTGGACTCATAACCTCTCCACATTTAGCGTATTGCCCTCTTGTATCGCACTGGTTTCTGTTCAGAAATTGTAAATACTCTAATCCAGTGTTCCTGGAAAGATAAAAAACTTTTAAAAATCTTTCATTGTTAAAGATTTAATTGACTTTATATGGACTTTTTAAACTAATCCATAAATGCACTAATACAAAGCAGGCAACTTCTCATCTCCAGGTGCACAATGGGATCTATAACTACTAAAAAAGGAATCACAGAGGAGAGGAGACCTTAGGAAACAGACACTTTGATCACTCCTATTTCCAAATGTATCTCATAGTCGTTTGTCTTTCAATCACCACATACAGCTCCAGCAAAGACTCTCTTCCTAGTTTTTCCTATTTCTGCTCATTCATATTGAGTAAGAAATTATATCCGTGTAAAAACTGAGATTCTTCTTAACGACATCTGCTGTAGAAAATTTAATTTGTCCCTTTTGAGTAACTAGGTTTTTCAAACCCGTAAGCAAGACTATGAAGTGTATAAACAGTGTAGGTCAAGAGTTTATGATTCTCCAAAGGCAGAAAAGATGGAATTATTGAATGAAATAGTGAAAATGAAAATAAAATTTGAACATAATTCCTTAGAAGTTTAGTGAAAGAGTTTTCCAGTATAATTTTCTTCTGTATCATTGAAGTATTTTGTAAAAAAAAGGGAACAAAATGGAAAAAAAGGAATATACATAAAAGAACCAAGAAGAAAAACAGAGAATGAAGAAGGAACGATGATAACACTTACCAGGACTTTCTTAGAGGGAAATAAAAACATGGTGTAAGCATTAGAAGTTTTCCCCAAAGACCCCAGATAAAAAGGTTTGAGAGCTGGTGACCCAAATATAAAATGAATAAACACAAAATGTTCATCTGTGAAGGACTGGACATAACCCAATATGACAATAGGGTAGCTTTTGAAGTCAGTGATTAAGAAGTAAAAATAAGCTGCCTCTGGGGCTGTTGATTGCAGATATGTGTATGTGCCTGTAGCTTTAAGGAACAGCAGTAACTATCCTGTCACAGGTACATTTTTGAAGGACAGTAGTTAGTCTCAGGTAAGACTTTTCTTACTAGTCTTTCATCAGTTTTTCATGCCTTTTCCGTAAAGAAAAGTGTCATCCCCAAAAGTTCCCCAAATCACAGGCTCAACAAACTTCCCAGTAGAAATCAGATGCCTCTGAAACAGCTCTTTGGGAGCAGTTGAAACACTGGTTGTTTTTTCTTTAGAAAAACTTCAGGCAGTAAAGACTCTTCATTTTTATGCCAATTGTTGAAATATCCTTTATAATTTCACTTACAGACTTTCATAAAGTCCCTACAGTTTTGCTTTAAAAAAGTAACCAAGTTAGACTCATTCAACAGAAGAGCATTCCACCAATATTATAACCACCTCCCCCCACCCCCTTTTTTTTTAAAGTTTAAGTCTTAACTATATTGCTTACTAGGTATATTTCTCTCTCTAAACATAGAAGTACTTCTTATTGATAGCTTAAAGATACACAAAATGGCAAGAACTTGAATTCAGATCCCTGGTCCTGCAACACAGCATGAGATTAGTGCCCAGTTTTAAGCCTCCAAGTGACATTAGAGTGTGTTATGTCTTCCTCATCAGTGCTAGACATATTTGAGCATGAAGAGCTTGAAGAACAGATACCTCTTCAGAGAGGATTTAGAACTTTTTATTATATCTCAAGTTACATTTGTTCTGTTTTGGAATGATTTTACTTTATTATTTTTTTTTCAGCAGACCCAGTATTATTTCTGCACAGCTCCTCCTTTCCCTTTCTGTCTTTGGTGATATCCTCTAAACCTGCTATATGCCTTCATGTTTAACCCCCGTTGATTTTAACTCCCCTGGCATGTTCCAGTTAAGTATGTGCACTTAAATGGAACAGTCACTTGTCCTTGTAATTAAGAGGCACCCTTTATTAAAGAAGTTAAAGTCCAAAGAGCAGCATATCAAAAAGGTTAACAGCAAATGAAATGGTGCATTTCAGTGTTACTTTGGAACTTCATTAAAATTTAGTACCCATTATTGGTCTGTTTAAGATCCCAACTTCCATTGAATTATCTGATTTTGTCCTTGTAATTTCGTTCATAATTCAAAAACTTTTGTTTCAAGAACCTCATGTCAGCATCTCTGTCAACGTCATGCTAATAATTTTAACTTCACCTGAATATAAAAGGAGAGAGATCAGCACAGTCAGATAGAATGAGACCTGAAACCCAGGCTTACAGTAGCAATCAGTCAAAGGAAATGTATTTTCCACTGAGGGCTACCAGCAGGCTAAAGAGGACTTTTTTTTATTATTATTTTTTAAATAATTAATATTTTATTGCATGCTAAATAGAATCATATGTTTGGACTGCAGGGAATATTCATGTGAAGCTTAGCTATAAAATATGAACAGCAGATCATATCATGGAGATATCTCATAGTGGCTTATTGCATACTAGTTAGCGTTATATTGCCAAACATTGTCATTCAAATGATGAGAAATGAGGGGGAGAGAGACAGAGTGGAGAGAGAGAGAGAGAGAGAGAGAGACTGTGTGTGAATCTTTGTGTTTTGATTCTGGTATTAGTTAAACTCAAGTTAGGAAAGGAACAATTGTATAGGAAAGAGGAATATAACTTTATAATAAATTCCTATTTATTCCTTTACGTTTATAAAATGCATTTATAATTCCATCTCTGTGGAGGTGCAATCCATGACTCTCATAGACTCTCTGGGAAAAGTGTTTTTCAAAAGATAAATTCATCATTTTAATAAACAGACAAGTCAGCTGCTGTAGAATTATCAAACTCCAGGAACCTTTCTTCTTCCTTTATGAACTCATAATCGAAACCACTTTATATTTAAGCAACATTTCAAATATTCTTATGAATGCATAAGCTAATTATTTTAAGCTATAAAAAGGCTTAATTTCATTTAATAATGTAAGTAGCTCTTCTTCAACAAATATGAATCTTGATCATTAGAGGCTTATTTATATTGTTCTTCAAAAATATTATTTTAACTGTTATAGTTGCTCTTAAGAAATATCTGGTTTTACCCTGCTTTGTCCATTACAGTAAAAAAGTAGCTATCCACATATATTTCTTTATTTGTTTGCTGTTTGCAGAATATGAAAAAAATAATAGAGTATTTTTTGAGAAAGTAGTATCGTAGTGAATACTCACATAATATTGCTTAGCTTCATAAAAATAAAAAAAAAAATATTTTTCCACTTTTGGAAAATCTCAGATAAAGAATAAATCTTTCCGAGTACCTGCGTTAGTCTACCGGACCAAGGATTGGCTTTCTGGAGATTTTTCTGACTAATCAACATTCTAAGCAGTTTCTTCAGTATTGACACAATTACGTTCATCAAAACTCATTAAAATTTTAGCTTATGTAAGAAATTTCACCAAAACAATAACAGGCAGAGAAAGGCTGTTTGTTTCCCCCTGAAAGGAGAAATGTTTCTCTTATCGGATGTTTTGCTCTCATCCATACTAAAAGAAATGCTTATTTAAAAATCTGTTTCCTACGTAACCATTGATTAATATATCTGCTGAGAGTGACTATTGTATGGCAGCTGCTCAAGTCTAATATAAAAGACTAGCCAATCTGCAAACAAAGGTTCCTTCAACACATCTGTTGGAAACCAAATATTTTCTTTTAATTTAGTTTTCAGTTAGTGTTCACACTGTTTGCGTCTTTTATGTAAGCCAGTTGTCATTATACCTAACATACGGACACCAGGTTCCATTGCATCTGAAAGTACATCATCTGCTGTACATGTTTTAACTTCTATCAAACGGCACCGTTACCTTCTGAGAAACTCCCTAAAGCATGCAGTACAAATCATATCACATAGGGTGGCTCCACAGGAATGAATAAGTAGGTCAGGTCCTTCAAATAAAGAATCTCAGAGATTTAGTTTCTTAAAGATTATTGCATCTTTCCTCAGTATATATGAAATGTATTATAGTCATTGTGTTTGAACAGATACTTGTGAAATTTCCAGGGTAACATGAGGAGCAAACTGTTTCTTTCAGTGTGATATTAACTGTTATTGCACTAGCACTTATAATGAAGAAATGACATATTTTCAATCTGTGAGTGTTGGCCTGAGTTTTGCAAAGAGAAGATGGGAAGTGTACCGTCACTAATTTCTGGGAGTTTTGTGCAGGACATTCATGTACTATTTATGCTTGCTGATGGTTCTCTGCACCAAACTCTTTAGGTGTTATTTTCTAGCTTATTTGTTTTCCCCAAACACTTCCTACTGTATGATAGAACATGAATCTTGTGGGTAAAATCAATGGCAAAATATCAGTATCTTTGTAATTTTTCAAATGACTAATTTTCTGCTAGAAAATATAAGGTAATCAATCATAACTGAAAGTTTCCATGGGTTAGGCTGATTTGTTGACTTCTTTAATTAGCCACAAGCAGGCTTCAGTATCATCCATCGGTTTATGCTAATCTATCACTTCAGTAATGTCAGATTTGGGTAGCTGTGGCTTTCATCGTCAGTTACAGGGAAGCAGTCCTGAAGTCTCAGCCGCCTAAAGGTAGGGCACTCATAACACAGCTGGATGCCCTGAGATCCTGATGGATACTTGCTTGCAGTGAGGCTTTTAGAATTTAGGTTTCTGACTTGGCAGCAGGGTGTCTTAAAACCTGGAAAGACTTCATTTTCTAAGCCCATTGCTATAGAATATTGGTCAGACACCCTGTGCCTCCCAAAGCATGAATGAGGAAAAAAAGAAAGTAAAGAGTCAAGAGTCTTAGAGTTTTAGCCATATAAAGAATTTTATGCCAACATTCTTTAAATTAAACTTTTTTTTCTAAGATATTAATTTCCAGTGTTTTTTTAGAAGTATTTTTGAAATTGACTCTTAGAAAATAGTAATTTTTCTCCCCAAATTTTGGAATGCCATAGAAAAAGGAATTCAGATTTGTGATTTTTTGGTTCTCATTCTACTTTCTTTATTTACCAATTCCCAATATTTTAATTACTTCCTAAAATATTATTGACAACTATTTTCTTTTTTCTCTCTTGGACAATTGTGCTTTTTCTCTAGTGCAAAGCTCATGAAAAAATCTTAACAGTTACTCATAATGCCTTCAAGAGTGAGTAGGAAAGCAGGAGAAGCATTTAATGCCTCCGTGAGTATGTGGCATACTTTTGGTGGTGAGAAGCTACCTACCCTTTCCCAAATATCTTTTTACTTCCTGTTACAGTTGGAGCAAGGCTACACACTAGCTATGATCCTGCAAGTGCACATTTCAATATCTGATATGAAAACAGAAATATTCACACTGAATTCAGTTGTAGAAAAACATTAGCTATCACTCAGATGATTAAAGCGGAAAGAAAATGTTTAAAACTTGCATTTTTTGCACATTTTTCCTCCTTTCTAGTACAGCAAGGAGAGCTGGGAGAATGATATGAGGTCTTTCTGAAATGGGAGTTTTGGGAAGTCTGTTTCAGGAACTAGGAAGACAGCATGCTATCACTAACAAACCCCCACCTGACTACCCCATCCTCAGTTGGACTGCTATTATGGTTTCTCTAGAAATAGTTTTTCAAAGACAGACTTCAGGAAAACAATAATAACTAAGAAAATGATCATGGAACTCTGTGAATAAAAAAATACCTGTCTATGAAAAAGATGGGTGCTACGTCTGCTGCAGTGCGGCAGAGACCTGGGACAAGGCTGCAGTGAGGAAAGTCTGGGATTGACTTTTGTGGGACCTCTTCTCCTGTGAGGACCGTGTTGGAGCTCAGGCCCTCAGCCCTAGTCCTTGCCCAGATTGCACAGCAGGGGTGCCTGGCCTGACCCGGATCCTGATCCACTGCTGTGGTCCCCACAGGCCTGCCCAGGACCCAAACAGGGACATCTGCCCCTGGTTTCTCGCACCACTCCTGCTCTGTCTCCCTTGCTTGTTAGCTGCGGGACTGTATCTTGCCTCCATGAGGTCCCAGCCCTGCCAGCCATACTGTCGCCCTTGCCTGCTGTCTCGCCTCCCTCGTAGTGTCACCTGCCCTCACTGCTCCCTGACACTTAGACAGCCCATGTAAGAGGAAGGGTAGGATGCTTCATTCTGTCTACATAGTGGACGTGTCTGAACTACCACATAAACCTTCAGAAAGGAGAAAGATCAAGCAGGCACCCAGCCAGAAATGATGTAAAGAGGCAATAGCATGGACAGCAGCTTTTTTATACAGAAATTTCATGGATGGGGATTCCAAGGACAAGAATAAGTCAAATCTTGGATGGAGTCCGTAAACTGTGAAAAATGAGCAAACTATCTTTCAGAGATTCTTAATCTAATCTTGAAACTTTTATTACAAGAAAAATATTGCTTTTTAGCTAAAGAGAAAAACCAGGCACTTACATTTTTGATGGACACCATTTTATGGGGAAATTAGATGCTAGCATTTAGAAGTGAGCTTATGAAGTGATTGATCAGAAATTTTTCACTGAAATGTTTCTGACAGTAAATGAAATGTCAAAACTGAAATCATTCGCAGAAAACTATTGTCTTGATTAACAACTCAGTAAAGAAGTTGAGAGCAAATTTAAAATTGCCAAAGCATTCTACTTTTATATTCTTTAAGTATGAAATTAATGTTTTAATTTGTAAAAGACCATTTCCCTATAAAACCTCTTTCAGGTTCTCTATATTTTAAGTTTTAAACTATTCTCAGTGTTGCTGTTCCAGTGTCTTTGGTAAGTCTTATTCCTTTTGGTTTACTGTATTAGATTTGAAGGAAAGAGAAAATATTTTCTTTGCGAAGAAACTGTCGTGCATATTCTACTTTCTTTGTATTGTAGCTGTGCTATACTGTCAGCAAAATATTTTAAATTTTTACTAAACAGGAAAAAAGGTGAAATGATAGAGAGACCTTTAGAAGAAACCACTGTTTCTTCTAAATGCCAGCATTTGGATGATTTCAGAAAATCAGTATTGTGAATTGATAGCTTTTTGGGAGATCGTACATTGCAAAGGTAGTTCATGTTCTTAAATGCTCACCAGTGATCTGTCTAGCCCATGGCCAGGAAAGGCTAATTTTTCCTTCAGGCTTTACTTCTTTGTTCTAATTTGATATTGATTTCTTTTACAGAGAACTTAAAAATGGTCAAAATACTTACTTCCAAAAAAAACATATGTTCAGCATTCAGACACAAAATGTTTAGTGTTGATAGGAAAGCACACTTCAACTTTTGGAAAGCAAGCAATGAATTCAATAATCAAAACATTTTGCAAACATGACTTTCAAACATTCGTGTTTTGGATCAAGTATTTATTTTATATTGTTTATTTTTCAAATTTCTGTATATTTAGTTTTGATACTGCACTGAAAAGATATAATTTGAAGCTATAACAACAGCTGGACACAGATTTTTCATGTTAGACCTTTATTCTTCTGTCTTTTCTATAAATGTTCACATTTGGCAGAAACAGAAATAAATAAAAAATAAGTAAACACAATAAATCATACAAGAAGGAGGGAAGGTAAGTACCAGAAAAAACCATATATTTATCACCAACAGGCAATACTGACTTGAGAAAATACTGAAAATTATTTTTACACATGTGTTACTAAATGCATTCAAAATGCTGGTAGTTTGAAAACACATTGTCATATTTGCAACAACATAATACAGCACCATTCTGGCACCATTATATACCACTATATAATTATGGCATAAACAACTCTTCTCGCCATTTTTCAGATCTTGTATTATGTGTAATCAAGAATAGGCTTCTTACCCATAATATAATAGGCCTATATAATAATCAATAGTTTTTTTGACAAAATAACATATATGTGTCCAATGTAAGTGAACATTTTTTTTGTTGTTTGCTGGAAAACTCTTTGAATTGCAAAATGTAAAGGCTACTAAAATATTCTTTCACACAAGCTTTGGTTAGTTAAAATTTCTACATAGTACTTTCCCAAATCAGATAAAAAATGCTTCAAAATTAATTTAAGTTTCAAGAATTTTGGAGGAATATTTATGATATCTTTAAAGTAGGTTTTATGGCTATACAGGTATGATTGTACTAGTATGGTCTGTTGGAAAGTATTCCAAAATATTTAGAATATCTGATATTCAAAGATAGATTTTTTTCAAGTAAGAAACCAAGAGAAGGTAAAAATGGCAAAATTCTATGGCCTTCTATTTGTCCTCATAATGTAATACTTAGCAAAGCGTTTACAAAGATCACAGATCTATTTTACTGTTAGTTACAATGTTTTCTTCTATTCCATCTAGATTAAAATAAAGGAATGGGATGTGATCATTTTTTATAAGATTTCTTACGATATTACTTATATCATGGACATTATGGTATTACTTATACCATGGACATAATTTTAAGGTCGCAGTAAGAGATTTGATCTTGGGATTATTACTCATGGACATAGTTAAATATGCATGTAAAATTCATATCTATCAAAGCAGCTTTCTACTCCTTCATTTAGCTGCATCATAGAACTAAATTTATGTGTTTGTGTACTTTCTGTTCTGCCCTGTTCTTTGTAGAGTGAAGTTAAAACCTCTTGCTTGATAAAAAACAAGCAGCTAGTACTTTTCAAAAGTGTTTTCCCCTGACTCTGCCCTGCAAATTAGGCTTGCAAAAGCATAATGCCAGAAATTGTTTGGAAAAAATAAGATTATATAGTGTAGCTGGGAAACCAGCTCCTAGCATGCTGCATGGTAACTGACTTTTTATCTTGCAGTCATACTGAGTACATTCCTAAACCCTTTGTTTTCTGGGCAGTGCCATCTTCTGCAGAACACACCATTGGAATGCCTTATTAATATATCATTTGCATGACAGATTCAGTGGCATGCAGAAGCAACAGCTCATCAGAGCAGCAGCACACTGATGATTTATTGCTGTAACATACCATCAGAATGAGGCACACTAATAACAAATGATTAAAAAAAAGCACCACAGGAGTATTATGCAGGAGTGGATTCAATTCAGGCACCAAAATGAAGGTATAGCTTGTAAGCCTTCAAACCATCGTCACTGATGTAACAGTATTTGCATTCTTGCAGAGTGTCACACTATTGTCTCCTAGACACCTTGTCCCTTCATCATGAGCCCTGAAACTCTATGGACATGCAAGGTGTCAGCACACTAGTACAATCTCTCTGACTTGTCTTGGCAGAAGGCAATGGTTTAACTATTCTCCAGGATCCGATTTCACTCCCTCCTCTGTCGTGGTTAATAGAGGCATAAGAGTATGGCACATAATGCACTGGTAATGTCCTTCTGAAAGACGCTCTCAAAGAGTATATCCTGAAACATGATGCAGTCAAAGAGGACTGTGGCATTTATTATGACTAGTTACAAGGTCCAAGTCAATGGCATACAAAACATGAAATTAAAATTGGATACACAGACAATGCATCGCTTAAAGATTGTCTACTAAATATGTTCTTGCTGTTGGAAAGCTTTGCTACATGTAAGGATCAAATAAGCTGAAAAAAGTTTGTAAGAACATCTTTTAAGAGAATTAAGAACTGAATTTAGTTATGAAATATTTACTGATTGGAAATCACAAAACATGAGGTAGTAAATACTCCTCCTTTGGTCTCAGTCTTACTAATTTAGGAACTCTGCTCCTTTTCTACAGAAGACATTGAGGTACTCAGAAATTAATTGTCTAGGCATATCTATAATTTCATTGAAGCGTCGCATCCTTTTTTATTACATTATTGCATTATCTTTGATTAACATAAAATGATTCCAGTATGTGAAGGAGTTGGACATTTCCAACTAACCAGTTGATTCATGCTAATTGAAAGCATCATAAAAATGAATCTTACAATTATTGTAAGATGTGCTTCTTAATATAAATATTTATGTACTGTTGTCTGTTAGAAAGCATTAGCAGACCAAAATAACAATAATTAAAGATGTTAGGAATAAATTAATCATGATATTTGCATCATTATATAATCATCACATACAAACAGACGTGCACTTATGCAGATAGGAACACGCAATTCATATAACGACTAAGTCGAAATTATTTGGTACCCAAGAATGGAATCATATCTCATTAATTAACTGACCTAGAGAAACATAATTTCTGCATGACTTATGCAGGCCATTTAGGAACAAGTATGATGCCTATATATCTTCAAAGTAGTGTGCAAAACTTGGCTAACTAATCCATTTATGCTAATCCATTTATTTAAAGCACTTGAATCTAAATGACCTTTATGAGTCAGGCAGAACCTTTTCATGTTTTCACAGATTTTTTTTCTACAGAGCCTTCCTTTATGGGTAATTTTCCTTTTTTTTTAACCACTTTGTAATCTGAACAAAGTAAAAACTGTCTGGGGCTACATGCATGTTAACCACAGTGTTAGCTTTAGAATTCAAGGCCTAAAAGAGACAAACCATACAGATTCACCTGATCTCCTGATTTGGATTTTTCTTTGTACCACCAAGAACATTTTAATTTTAAGAAGTCTTGATCATTTTGCCCTGGAGATAGAACACAGTCAGCAACAGAAGAAGTGTAAGATCTTTCTTCTCAAAGGGTCCCTACATTTTTACATCCGTAGACACATAACAGATTATTTTATTTTTGTGTGTGTGTGGATAGACTTAGTTTTTTCTGTGTCTCCTTCTGAATTATGCTCCTTTTACTGAACATGAAATTTCAGTTAGTATATCATTCCAAACCCAATGTCATCTAGAATTAAAGACCTCTCTAGCTCCACAGACCTATTCTTTACAAAGACTATAGTATCATGTTACTCTTTGTTTAGCATCCACAGTTTATTCTTCCCTTTATGCCCACAGTTCAAAAGTATTTAACTTGTTTAACTGTCACTTTTCTTATACTTGAAAAGAAAATGATTTATCAAAAAAACTTGTCCTATCAGGTTACTACTATTTCAACATGTAATTTCACAGACATGTTTCATAGGTAACAAAATGTTTAGTTAAGACACGTCACACTAACAATATTATGGAATGAACTTAAAGGATGTGGTTAATTTTTTGAAGTCTTTATGACTTTTGAAGGTGCACTTTATTTTGCTTTCCTGATTTTGTTTGGACTGTCAAGGTGTTTTAATCTTGCAACCTGTATGTACTGCCTTACTTTTGGGCAATCCTCCTGAAGAAAATAATTATTTGAAAGAACTGAAATTACCTAATACAATCTCCAGTAAAACAATACATATTTTCAAGTCCCATCTTTTCTAGCTATTCAACAGCAGGATTCCCAGACCAGTTCTCGAGGTTGTCAGTGGAGATGATTTTTCTCAGGCAGTGATTCAAAATGGTTTAGATCTTTGCATATACTGAGAGTTTGTATTTTTGGCTGTCTGTGATATGTCCAACATGTATTGAGGTGCCCAGGGGTTCTGCTATAAATCTCCCATTCTTTGTTATCTGTCGTCTGCCTTTAGCTTCTCTGGTTTGACTGGGTCATCCAGGCTTTCATTGCTGTCCAGAAAAAAAAAATGCTGATTTACTTGGCTTTTTCAATATACTATAAACCCATTATTATCCTACTGTCTCTTATATGTCCAGTATTGCTAGATGGATTATCTAAATTAAAAACAACACTGAGAGAAATGACATTCCACTAGTGTTGGCACTTATATCAAAGAGTTTTTAATTAGTGGTGTATTAACTGTACCCAGGATTAGGAACCTCCTGATGACAAGGACAAAGAACTGAGAAATCCTGATATTTATATGATAATGAACAGTAATATATAATAAAGTTTTAACACTAGTTACTGTATTTGCCTAGTTTGTTTCCTGCTATATCTACCATAACCTAAATTACTTTGATGGATCACAATCAAACACCATAGTAACATTTCATGGTTATGGGAAGGGGAAGGTCATGGAAGGGACCTTTAAAGATCATCTAGTTCAACACCCTGCCATGGGCAGGGACATCCTCAACTAGCTCAGGTTTCTCAAAGTCCTGTCCAGACTGACCTTGAACACTCCCAGTTGTGGGGCATTCATAACTTCTCTGGGCAACCTGTTCCAGTAACTCAACACCCTTATTGTAAAAATTTCTTGCCTATCTCCAAGCTAAATTTACCTCCTCCTATTTTAAAACCATTGCCCCTTGTCCGGTCACTACTTGCCCTATTAAATAGTCTTTCTCCATCTTTCTTATAACCCCCTTTATATATTGAAAGGCTGCAGTAGTGTATCCTCGGAGCCTTCTCTTCTCTACGTTGAACAACATCAGCTGTCTCAACCTTTCTTCATAGGAGCGGTATTCCAGTCCTCTGATCATTTTCATGGCTCTTATATTTAGCCATGTAAGTACTTCTATACGTTTTTTCATTTATCTAAACCAAACATGTAATTTTACTGGATCAGGACCATCTTTAGTTATAAATTTCTTATTGGTCTCCTAATGCTATTAAGGACAAATTATTTTCCACGTACCAAAATAATAACATTGAGATGACTCAACGCATTTTCTGGCTTTTTTAGCTCACTCTGTTGTTATCTATGTGGGTTCGGTATCAATTTTAAAATGTTTCTTGCCTCATCAGACCTTGTTTGCACTTGAATTCTCTTTGCCTAACACACTGTTCTTTCTTCATATTCTGATCAAGTTCTAAGTGCTCAAGATGCCAGTCTGCTGATTGTGCCAAAACTGAAGCTGAATAAGCCAGTGAAATTGTTTTGACATCTACAATGCTGGAAACATAACCCTTTTCAAATCCAAACTGAGTGCATTTCAAGATTATTTTTAGTTCCATGAACTTGAATTATTAAATTAATTAAATGCACATAATGTTTCATTTGGGAATGTTATCTGGAGAACTCTCCAATTTTGGATTCCCCGCCAGACAAAAGACACTGACATACTGGAATGAGCCCAGTGAGGGCCACCAAGCTGGTCAGGGAGCTGGAGCACATGACAAACAAGCAAAGGCTGAGAGGGAGAGGCGCCTGCTCAGCCATGAGAAGAGATAGCTTTGGGGAGACCTTATTACTGACAGCAGCTACTACAGCCATAGGCAGACAGGATCAGAGCAGAATCTTCTCAAAGTACGAAGCAATAGGACAAAAGGCAAGGGACACAAAGTGAAACATAGGAAATTCTAATTATATATTAGGAATTATTTATTCATTTGTTTGTTCTTTCTTTTGTTTGTTTATTTTACCTTGAGGGTGGTCAAATATTGGGACAGGGGCCTAGAGAGGTTGTGTCTCCAACTTTGGGGGTGTTCAGGACTTAGCTGGACCCAAGTCTGAGAAACCTGGTTTGATTATACTTGCTTTCAGCTGAGGATGAGAGTAGATGACTTCTGGAGGTGCCTTCTGACCTGAATTATTCTATGATTCTATGACATACATTTCTCATTCTCAGACACCTGAGATTTGTAATAATTGTAACAATTTGTAGTAGCATGTTTCATATTGTACTAGGGTTTGTTATTAGTCCATGGTCCCTGTTTGAATCAACTAGCTGTACACAACAGTACGAAATCAGATTTTTTTTTTTCATTTGGCTTTGTGTGTGCAACTTCCAGGGTAATGAGGGGAGTGCAACCTCAAAAATTACTTGAATTAGTGTCACAGAGAGAAAAAGAAAAAAAAAAGAGAAATCTACAGCTTGATGAGAGTAACTTTGTGTCACTTTCTGGGTAGCAAAGATTATGAAAAATGAGGAAGGAGTGACATTGCCAACCTGTGCTTCTGGAATAATATCTGGATCAAAAGCAGTGAGGTGGGTAACCCATATCCTCGGTATGAGCTGAAGTCAGATAGCAAGAGCTGCTGAAACTGATATTGCTGTGGTCACTTAGGTTCCAGTTGTATGCCCGACCCAGGCTCCTTCTCTGTATTGCAGGAGAACAGAAAGAGGCATCATTCATTTACAAGCTACTTCTAAAACTCCCTTCTTTTAAGTTACTATGGCTTTTGATAGAGGGAAGGCAGTAGCATGCAGTTCATACATATTGGGGGCGGGAGGTTGTCAATGAGTTTATAGACAATTAGAATCTGTCTATTTGGCTTTGGTTCATGTTTGTATTTTATCTTGTGACATTTGTATTGCACTGGCACATAATTGAAAGGTGAACATAAAACACTAACTTTCTGTTTTAGCAGCATTTTACATTTGCTTTATACTCACTTTGTACTGATACCATTACACGAAGTGAAGGACAGTACAGGATAAGGATTTTGTTTGTTTTGGGTTTTTTTTAATAGTTACTATTAATAAAGTCAACATTTGCTAACATATGCCAGGCAATTATCATAGTTATGACAATTAATTACTAGCCTGAATAAATGGCATAAAATTTAGTAGCTGACACTACTCACTTTTTCTAGTGACCACATTACTTTATTTTTATGTAATAGGCATGAAAAGAACCATTTATCTAGCCTTGCAGCAGACAGTCTTCATATTGTTCAATAAAATGCAGATGCTGTTTCTAATATCTGCTTGTTATGTTTGCTGTTTACAATACATCCTGCTCAGAGATATGGCAAGATTATGACAGCAGCTACATGTGACATGCTGGTTTTATACTTAGGAATGTCATAAAAAGAAATGTACTATCTACCAGTTTTCATTTTTACTTCCAACGTTTAGAAAATTAAGTTCTTAATCAGCTTTGCTCGTAAGTGTTTTCCAGGGATTTTATCCAGATATTTTTAACAGCATGACAAAATGTAGCTCTAAAAAACATTTGTTGCTGAAAATTAAATTCTGAAATATAATTATAGTTTACCTATAATCTTTCAATGCACAGTGTGGCACTGTGCTATGCATGAAGAAATGGGAAAGATAAGAGAATATAAAGAAGGAATATCTCCTATAATGGGTTTACAAAATCAAAGCAGACTGTTATGAAAATTTACTAATTGCTACGAGTGTCTCCTAAAGTGAGATGCTGAAGAAAAACAATAATTATGTTTGATAAGCTACATTATTAAATAGGGGAGGAATGTGAAATTTTTTAAACCTGTGTAAATTCAAGGTAGACTAAGTTAAACTAAACATTTTCAAACCAAAATAACACCTCAGTTTTATTAATGGCAGTGATCTTCAAGTCTGTTATTCCACTATGAACATATATCCACTGATGTCCCACTTACCTACATCGATACAGGTGTCCATGCATTTCAAAATTGCAATGATACCAGTCAAATGGTATGATACTTCATGTACGTGTGCACAGAGCATTAGTTCTGTAAGGGAGAGGGGGCTGTGACATTACTTCCCATGACAGGCTAAATCTGGATTGCAGTAAGGCTGTTCCATCCTAATCCAATTTAATAATTCTGCCCAGACACACCAATCTCTTGAATGTTTTTCTAAATGACTGCTGATGTTTCGCTACAAAAAAGGTATCATTAAAATGCTTAGTGTTCAAAAATACATTAAAATGTTTAAACAAATTTATGGGTCCAAGTGATACTTAAAGTCCGTGGCATTCATAATTAATGAAGCCATCTCCAGTCATGAAATGTGAAGAAAGTTGGTATATAAAGCCATTATTTTTTTATATATTGAATTACACAAAGAATGTTACCTGCATGTTACCAACCATACATCCATGCTTTTCAACACCTGAGATACGTATTAAAAGAAAACCAACATTCCTTTCCTATAAGAAATAAGAAAGAATGGATTTTATACAAGTGATTTTCTGTTTAAGCAATGTTAAAACACCATCAAGGAGGAATATTAAACTTGTTCTTGGAGGGACAAAATTGCAAAATACAATACCACATTTTAGGAATTAATACATTTTTAGAGTTACTCACAGAACAGGAAAACAGTTATGTTGTGTGCGTGGAATTTCTTCAGAGGGCTTCAGGGCTTCAACTGTTTGTATTTAAGACAATATTTAGGAATTTATCTCCCTCAGAACTATCCTTTCTTTCTTCTTCTTGTTTTCATCTACCCTAAGACATGATAGCTTTTTCATATCTAAAGTGGGATACCAGGGATCCAAGTTACTTTACATTAAAATCTTTGGGGCCTTTCATTTCCGCATTTCACTTGCTCAGCCAGAACAAACCTTGGTTTAGGATCAGTAAGAATTTTTCACGGATAGAATAAATAAATACTGTTGGAAGTGTTCTCCTCCATCTGTATTATTCATTTCTTCCTAAAAGAATTGAAATGATTTTAAGTGCCAGCTCCAAACAAATGGAAAAAGTGACTTTAATGTATTCCTGTCATATTTAGCTCTTTCTATAGCATGATATATGTTTTTGTGGATTCTGTCCCCTATGCTAAGGTGTTTTAGTGTTCAGCAAGGCATGAAAATGATGTGTGGCATGTGATGTGAGAGGGACTGTACTGTTTCTTATAGATCAATGTAGATTAATGAGTGCTGTAGAGCTGTTTATTATTATGTTTGGCCATGGAGACCCTGTCACTTCTGGTCATATGTTTCATGACAAAATATGTTGATAGGTGACAAAAATAAACTAAAATATGTCTATTGTTTTACGAAAGAAAGAATAAGAAGAATTTGAATAGCACAGCAAGTTTGTCAGAGTATATGCAGTTGTTCTTTGAAAGTCCTTTTTCCTAACCCTTCAATTTTTTTGTAGTTTTGGTGATTATTTTGTATTGCTGTGTGGTGCATAATAGAAAATAATAATTCATATTCAAATAATTCAAATTAAAACTCAATAACTATAATTTAAAAATGTTTTAGTGATTTCAATATTTTTATTATATTCCAATTTGCATTCAAGGCAGTAGTTTATTTACAACAAACTTGGAAATTGAATGTTTGAAACTAAAAATAAAATTGTCAACTAAATATTATTAAAAAAATATAAATATATAGTCTTATTAAAACAAACTTTATCTGGAAAATATAGGTTTGACAACATAACGATTTTCAGTAGAAAAATAAGAAAAGAAAATAAGAAAATAAGTCTGAAAAGTTTTAACCAGTTCCATTATTATTATTATTTCTAGTGATTTGTATTTGAGAAAAAAAGCTCCACAAAACATTAAACATATTTTTGGCAATATATTAGAGAAGTCTAAGAAATTTTTAAGGTGGATTGTATTGTTTCCTCCATTTTAAAATTTCATGCTGAACCCTTTGACTGGTAGTATATATGTTTATACATTACTGCAATGTAAAAAAAAAAATGTTTTTACGTAACACAATATTGGATTATAGGTTGGTAGTAGAACAAATACCCATTAAAATTCTCAAATAGTTTTCAACTGTATTAGCACTTTCAAGATACAAAATATATTTGAAAACACTGTCAAGAAGGCCTTATTCATTAATAAATAGGAACATTTTTAATCACCCCACCTTAGCTGAGCAGAGGTAACCTCCATCTGGTAGCTAGATTGTATTGTTAGTCTCCACATGCTGCTGTTGATGTTGCAATGATCTCTCCATGATCTTTTACTTTCTCTTGCATGATCTTACCTCACGACATTGAGTATATGCAGACAAGTCTCCAGTTAACAATAAAATTTATCCTTGAATATCTTACACATATTGAAAGAAGAAAGAAATGTCTCAGACTTCATTTAAATTTTCAACTCCAGTCAAAACAGAGCAGAAACATGGTAATAGGATTTTGAGTCATACTGGAAGTGATTTTTGTGCTGGAAGTACGTATACTGGAAAATGTAATTTAACTCAAGGTGGAAAGGAGAAATATTTGAGTTGATTTTTAAAAACAAAATTATAGGCTGGGGAGGGAACATTGATAATCCTTTTTCTGATAAAATTCTACATGTAGTATATATATTCAGTTGGCTACACTATACATTATCAATATTTATTCATTTTGACTTTATGTGAAAGTTGGAAAAAAATACCCTCATTGTAATTAAAGAAGACATCAGATTCTCTTTATTTCTGCATGGTAATTCACTTGCTTTCATGTGATACTCTCGTATTTTGTTCCTCTTTGTTAATATAAAGATTCTTACTGTATCTTTCTGTCATTCTGCATTTTAATAAAAGTAAATAAACATTTGTGGTAACAAAGCCAGGAGTTTTAATTCTGTAAAAGACGTAAAGCATTTTAAAAGGGAATGAAGAGGAATGTTGCATTTGAATATACAAAAGAAAAGTTTCCTGTTCTTCATCAATTGCAGTAGGAAATATATCGGTTTGCTCAAATCCTAACACAACATTAGATAGCAATATGGCAGCCTCCACACAGTAACTATAAATTTTTGGTCAATTAAAAAAAATAAAAATTTTTTTGTGACAATGTAATTGTTTTGGAAAGAAAGTAGCAAATGACTGTGAAATTCTGGATATAAACTTAAGATTTTTCCATAATGTTCATACGTTTTCAAACAGTACTCAAGCTCATTAACGTGGTGTGGTTTTTTTTCCAAACTTAGAATCAGATGGGTTGTGCAGAAAGGGGCACTGTGATGATATAATTTAGATATGTAAAATCCGATAATTTTCTTCCTCACTAGTTCATTTCCACTTAGGACTCAGTAAAAGTAGAACTGCCTATCAAATATTCATTGTACAATGAACAATTCTATTTTTTGCTGATGCTTAAGCAAAATTGATTGAACAAAGAAGAGTAATATTCCTTTCTTAATGCAACTGGCTTTCTTCATCCTCTCTGAGAGAATATAAGGGCTTCCAGATTGAGCTCCCCCCAGATCATAAGAAATAGGTTTCTAGTTTCATAATATATCTAGCATAGGCCCTTATCTTTATTTTTTTTAAATAATATTTTAAATTAGTGGTAGTTAATGAGAAGTCACGGAAACTTTCCTTTTAGCTTAAATATGCTAGTAGTCAACAATAGCCATTGGGGTAGTGCAACAGTTTTTTATGAGATGTCTGGCACAAACCTGATTGCAGTCATGTCTATGGAAAAAACAGCAGTGAAGCCTCATAAACTGTCTCATGTACGATCAACAGTCAAACACATTAAAGAATACGATTTATACCCCTGTAGATGAGAACTACAAATTAATCATAATCTCATTAAAAATTTTTTTTCTTAAATTTGGAAAATGCTTTCTGTCTGCTTGTCATCTGATTTGGCATTCAGATATTGTTAATATCATTAACTTAATCAGTGTTGTGGGTTGTGAGCCTAGAATTCTACCAGGGCTGACCCCCTTGGGCATCTCACTCCTTTCCTCAGCAGGTCTATGCCTTTAGTAATGCGGTTTCTTCCTTTGGTTGCTTTGTTGTCTCCTTCTTGCTTTCTGTCCAGTAAGACTGCTTTAGCAACACAGTAAATGTGGCTTCATGATGCACTATATCAATGCAGGAGGTTTCAATCAATGGTTTCTATAACATGATTTGTTAACTATGCATATTCATTCAGTCCCTATGAGATTTGTTTTGGAGGAGACAATGGCTGAGAGTCGCAACTCCTGAAAGACAAATAAATTTGTTTTATCTTCTTATAGACTGCCCTCTTATGACAGGGGAAAAAGAACACCTTGGATGGTAGGTAACTGAAGGTTATCAGACCAATATCACTATATTCCAGTATGTTTAGGTAATTTCATATAAGTAATATTAATTTATTAGATGAAGGACTTTTAATATAATCAGAATAGTGAAAACACAGGCATGGGTCACGAATTGGTGAGTAAAAATAGAATAAGATTAACTTTTGATTGAGAATAGGCAATATTTAGTGGACTTGTATTTTAAAGTGTCACTGGCAAGGAATGACAGTTAGCTTGCATTCAGAAATTATCTGTTCAAAAATTTTTAACCTCTGTATACAATTTGCAATGTTAAGTGCGATCTGAAGCATGAAATTTCTGAATATTTCATCAATTAACTATAGTACTGCTCAGGTTAAGACTGTAATATTGGAGTTCTTTAATTCATTTCAGACACATTGGTAGCACTTTGAATAGACACAAATGGATATGCATTCAATAATCCCCACATGGATGCTTACATGAAATAATGAATAAAAATGCCTATGATGTTAATATTTTCATCATGACGTTTAAGAGTGTATAAACATAGCAAGGTTTTCGGGAAATGAATTAGCATGAAGAACAATTATAATTTTAAAATATCATGAACTAGACAAATGCTGATTTCCGTAGTGAGATTTGAAATATACTCCATACATCACGAAAGGAAAGATGGAAAATTCAGTTAGTTTAAATTAGATCAGTTTTAATATGGAAAATTATTCATATTTACCATACTCTTGGGAAGTCTGAACCTCTTGGTAAAAGGAGAGTGACATGTAACAGAAATTGAAAGATGGAATTAATAGAGAAGGTTCAGATTCAATGATCAAGTGTTTAAGGAAAGGGAACTTTAATGTAGAACATATCTTGGAAAACAGATGTAATGGTGCAGGGCTATACTCTTAAATAACACACTAGATTTTTTTATAAAATAGATTCAAGAAGTATAGGAACAAAATGATTTTTCAGAGTTAATGCCACTAAAAGTTTTCTTAGTAATACGAAAAATGGTAGGAAACCTGTTATGAAACTGTTGAGAAATTAAGAGCATAGGACTGGAGGGGACCTTTTGAATTGTCAGTTCCATTTCTTCTTACAAATGTTTGTTTTTCATAAGCTTTTGTAGAGTAATCTTCACATATTAGACTCCTACCAACCTTATTGAAAATCCAAGACTTTTCCCCTAGTCTTGATATTCAATTAGGTATAAACCTTCCAATTCCAAGTCTAATTTTCTTCAGGGTGTTTTTATGGGTGTACAGGTACTTCGTTCTCATGACAATGCAACTCTTTGCTTAGCAGTTCTGTAAAATCAACTTTCTTAAACATCTGTCTTGAACATTCAGTACTATACACAATAGTCCAGATGAAGTCTCCTATAGCACTGAAGCCCAATTACGCTAAACTACTTTCTATCCCTATGAAAATTAATTTAGTAACCTACAAATGTATTTAACTACCCTTGCATGCATCACGTTAATGCTTTATAGATATGTTATACTCAGCTAGCAAGCCTGTGCCTTTTTCTTCTCTGGTCCTTTCCAGATAACTAATTCCTAATTTATAGCTAAAATTTTTGTTATTCCTCAGGAATGTTTTGTACTCTTGAAATTAAACTTTATTCTATTGCTTTCCAAGATTTTCTCTTACTTTGCTTTTCCATGGTGTTATCCCAGGCTGTTCCTTTTTGGGGAAAAAAAAAAAAAGAAAACCCTCTCGTACTTGTTTCCTGAACAAATTTCATGTACTCATTGTACTTATTTGTATCATAGTCGTAAATAAAATATATTAAGCAAGAAAGATTCTTAAGGATTTTATAACAGCCTGTAACTTTCCTTCTTAATGTTTCCTCCTGACCTTATGAATTTTCTGAATTCTCCAGGTCTGTTACATGCTTTATGCCAATATGGCAGTCTTTAGGTCCAGGTAAATGAGTACTGTTAGAGTTCTTAGCTTAAAATTTAATTATTTTATCAAATAAATATTGTTAGATTAATCTAGCAGTATTGCTCTTTGATAAAACCATATTGCAATATATATTACTTTCCATTTACATCTGTGCCTTTAATTACTCTATTCTTCAAAATTCTTTCTGGAGTTTTACATATGATTAAGGTTAAACTAACGTGCCT
>VWZL01005468.1:1391612-1416576 GCA_013396915.1 Stercorarius parasiticus
AATACTTTTGTAGGGGTAGTGATACCTATTTCCACATTCTCATTGTTAATTAAGCATCTTCAATTGGTACATGAGTACAACCCACAGATCTTTGCTCATTGGGGAAATCTTGTGCTGCCAAACAATGTCCTTTTCTTGAGCTTCTGTTTTCAAAGAGGAACATGTGAATAACAAATGACATATCACTATGATGTGTTACGACATGTGGAATGTGTGCAATGCATTCTGATGAACTCATCTGGCCGGATCAAGTAATTATCTCTATCAATCTTTGAGGGAATTTGCTACATAATGCAGGCAGTGCCCTCATTACTCTGTATAGAGCTGTCAGTGGTCACCAGTTGTTCAAACAGTATATTGCACCTGGTGAAAGAAAAGATGTCTACAGAAAACTCTTGACTCAATTCTTTTGTTAACATATGTGATTCACAGTATCAGTGTTTTTGTCTAGCTGTTTTATTCCTACTACCTTCACCAATACACGTAAATTATCATTTATCCTATAAAAGCACAGAAGAAGCCACCAAAGAATCTTGCATTGGTGACAAGACTTTGTAGAAGGTACTAACATATAAACAGGCATTTAAGTAACTAGAGAACAGTGGCCACTATTGTTCTAAACAAAGTGTTACCATATTTAAAACATGAGATGTCCAACCACAGACTGCTTAGTGATGGTACAATAGTACTGGTAACACTCTATTGTTTACATCTAAGATTTCCCCTTGTATTCAAATTCTGTATTTGATTTTTTTTTAATTTTTGAAATTTGAAGAAATTCTATCTCTTTAAAGACAGAGCTTGCTAACAGTGGAAAATAATTCAAACAAATCCATCTCTCCTAAATGCCCTAGGATGATAGGTTCCATATTGTACTCTTATTTCTATTCTCTAATAGAAGAGCTAAAGTAAAATCTTGCCACAGATCAGCCCTGGGATGTGGACTTGTGAACTTGAATTTTATATCTTGAGTGACTCCTGTGTGGAACAGTATGAACTTATATGTCCTATTTTGTTGCCTGTAATACAGGATAGGTTGTTTTCTTTTTGCCTTTTAGTAAAGGGAAGGGAATATTATGGAACCTCCTAACATATATTACTATCCTCAGTGACATGCTTCATTAGATGAACCATGGCAGTACTCTTAAGTGAATTGCAGGAAATGGAAAAGGAAAGTCAGTTGAAAAAAAAAAAAGCAGGAATTTTTTAATTATAGGGAATTTTTACTGAAAACAAAAGCTATGATTTTATATAGTGTGAAGCTTAGAAGTAAAAGATCTCTTTTCTTGATATTTTTGATAGTCTTTTTACATAACAATGTTCCCTTCACCTATTCTATCATTCTAGTCTTATTTTAGACCATTTGCCCTTTCCTGTCTTTCTTTTTGTTTCCCGTTTCCTTTCCTCCTTCTCACATGCTTTTCCCATATGTAGCATAACTTTTCTTCATTCTCTGTTCCCATGTTCTTCCAACTTACTTTCTCCACTTCCCTTCGCTCTCAAAACCTGTATTTTTTTTTTAATTGCCTGTTTTGTTCTTCAACTCTATTCTTCTCCACTTTACATTGTCCTTTCTGCTTCTCTCTTCCTTGAAAAAGAGTACGTTGAAACAAATGCTGATCATATTATTATTTGTCTAACTTTATTTGAGCTGTGACCCCCTCTGTTTTCATTTGTTAAATAAAGCCCATTATACCAGATTCTGCAAGTCCCATGTATAACCTTGCAGAATATGTGACTGCATTATTAAAGAATTTTAGAGCAAACAAAGTTTGTGTTTGTGCAGATTACTTGCTAATTATGCTTGAAGCTAGAAAATAATTAAAAAATTACCATACCCAGGTTGTAGATCTTTTTTTTTTAAGAGGACAACTCCAAAATTTCTATTTTCAGGAGAGCATAAAGACACTGAAAGTGCAAAATACCTCTTTTATATAAGCAAAGGAAGCAAGGAGAATAGTGAAAGCATTTTTTAAGGCATGAGTGATGAATATAATTCTTAATATATCAATACTTCAAACAAACAGTAATTTGGAAACAGAATGAAAAATATTAACTTATCTTATACAATCAATAAGCGTAGAACAGAAAAAGCACTGACTTTTTGGTTGTGGTAGTGAGTTTCCAGTTTCTTCAGTAACAGAACTTTCTTAAGATGCCCTCCTTCAGCAAGTCCCAACTATTTTTTCTTTTCTCATGAACTATTGTGTCTCCACTTATTGACCTCCAAGCTGTGCAGGATGCATGAATGAACTGTTGGAAAAAAAAAGGGAACAGCTTGGATTCCCTGCAAGGAGACTTGTGACAGAAAACCTCAGCTGTAACTTAAAAAGGATAGAATAAATAGAATAAAAAAAAAGACCCCAGCCCTTTTTTTTTTATATATATATATATATATACACACACACAGAAACTCTCAACTGGAGCTACAGAATAGCCTTGAAGCAAAATTTAGTAGTGATCAAAAATGTATTCTTACTGTATCACAATAAGTGTTTAATTTTGACCTTAATGAGAAAAGCTGCACAAAAGAAAGCAAATTAGGTAATTTTCCTTTTTACAGATTTGTCTTTACTTCTTACTGAGGCAGAGCAGAATTCCAACTCATTTATTCGCTATCAGAGCTACCATTTGTCTAATTCAGCAGCCAAACTTGATTTTAGAGGTGTCATGAAAGCTTGTAAAGGAAAACCTGGGTCTAAACCCAGGATTCAGAAAACTTTGAAGCTATTTGCTGAATTAATCATCTTTAAATTAACATTGTTTCTGAAAAAAAAAAAAAAAATTACGTGACACACCATTGGGTGTCTCGTGTGGCAAGTTTTTCGTAGCTGCGGGGCTACAGGTGTGGCTTCTGTTCGAAGCTGCAATAGAGCCAATGTCAGCCGCCTCCAAGACAGACCTGCTGTTGGCCAAGGCTGAACCCATCAGCAGTGGTGGTAATGCCTCTGCTATTTTTTAAATATTTAAGAAGGGGAAAAAGAAAACTGCACAATTGCAGCTGGAGAGGAGAGTGAGAATATGTGAGAGAAACAACTCTGCAGACACCAAGATCAGTGAAGGAGGAGGGGGAGGAGGTGCTCTAGCTGCCGGAGCAGAGATTCCCGTGCTGCCCATGGTAAAGACCATGGTGAGGCAGGCTGTCTCCCTGCAGCCCATGGAGGTCAACAGTGGAGCAGATATCCACCTGCAGCCTGTGGTGGACCCCATGCTGGAGCAGGTGGATGCACCCAAAGGAGGCTGTGATCCTGTGGAAAGCCCATGCTGAAGCAGGCTCCTGGCAGGACCTGTGGACTCAGGGAGAAAGGAGCCCATGCTGCAGCAGGTTTGCTGGTAGGACTTGTGACCCTGTGGGTGACTCACACTGGAACATTCTGTTCCTGAAGAATCGCACCCTGTGGAAGGGACCCACGCTGGAACAGTTTTTGAAGAACTGTAGCCCATGGGAAGGACTCATGATGGAGAAGTTCATGCAGTTCATGGAGTTCATCTCTTGTGGGAGGGACCCCACTCTGGAGTGGGGGAAGAGTGTGAGGAGTTCTTCCCCTGAGGAGGAAGGACTGGCAGAAACAATGTGTGATGAACTGACGGCAATCTCTGTTTCTCTTCCCCCTGTGCCACTTGGGGGGAGGGCGTAGAGAAGTCAGAAGTGAAATTGACCCTGGGAAGAAGGGGAGGTGGGGGAAAGGTGTTTTAAGATTTAGTTTTTATACCTCGTTATCCTACTATGATTTGATTAGTAATAAATTTAATTATTTTTTTTACCCAAAGTAGTGTCTTTTGCTCGTGACTAATTGCTGAGTGATCTCTCCCTGTCCTTATCTCAGTCCATGAGCCTTTCATTATATTTTCTGTCCCATGCTCTGCTTAGGAGGAGGAGTGATAGAGCAGCTTTGGTGGACATCTGGCATCCAGCCAGGGTCAACCCACCACAGACACAATAGTATGTATTTCAACATATTTCAGTGTATTTGGAAGCAAAGCTAGCTATTAATAAATGCCTTTCCTTCCTCCCCTTTTCCTAATTCACAATTTATCAAGTTAGACTGCAAATTTAGGCAGGCATGGATTATGGAATTTTCTTTCTAGAGCTACATAATTTTGTATATTGGTTAGACAACTTGTCTTAGGGTTATGAATTTACTTCAGCGTTTCCACTATCTATCCTTCAAAAAAAAAGACTATTTTTTTCTGAACAATAGTATTAAAAAAGCCTAAACCTTTCCACGCTTTTAATGGGATTTTAAATGCTTTTCCAGTAAATGATTTTTATGTTTACTTCACTCTTGACTTTCATGTAACTGTTTCTTTCTCTCATCTTGTTCTAAACTTGCCTACTCCTCTGATATCAGTCACTATCCTGCCTGATCTCCTATCACAACATACAAGCTAAAAGCAAATCTAATATGGAAATACAGTGAGATTCATCTAAGAGGTGGGAGATTGTATTATTAAAAATATACCTTATATGTAATTTCTCACAGTCTATGTACTTCATTTTGTAATTAAATAGTTGTTTTTCTGGTTTTAGTTTTGAATGAGAGACAATTTACTGCAACACATTATTTACACAGACTTAGATGCTTTTGATCTGATCTGAAAATGCTCAAAACTTCATAGGTTAAATTGTCAGGTGCAGGTTACTGTGGTTCAGCTAGCAAACACAGAATGATCCTCCCCCCTTCCCACTCCACGCAGCAGAGATTGAGGTCAAAGACCCCAATTTCTTCATTGAGACTTCTCTGTCACCATTTAAACATTATATTTTAACCTTTGAATTTAAAGCATGGAGGAAAAATTGCAAGCATGACCCTCCCTTAGCTGGGGGAGGGGGCGGGGAGGGGAACAAAAGATTTTTGTTGAACTAAGGCTTTATAATTTGTGTAAATATACAAGAGAGAAAGACATGTTGCCAAACAGTAATTGAGGTGAAATTTGAAGTCATGTCCTAATTAGAGCTTTGCAAACCTTACAGATTGGCCCAAAAGAGCTGGAAGAAAGCTGATTATTTCAGAAAGTCAGAAACTTCTTTTAATACTGGGCCCCTGTATAAGTCCTCCAACTTCCAAATTGTTACCCTTTTGAAGGAATCTAAGGATGAAGAAAAAAATAAATTAAATCTTAACACAATTGAGAGGGAAGATCTCATTCAAGAGAAAGGAGGTGGTGATACTAGCAGAAAGAGATTTGACAATTTCCAAGGCTCTTTATGCACATTGTGTGAAACATCTGAAAATTATGCACACAGGAAACACAAACCCAGCTTCAGCCTGAGTGGGATGATATGTACCTATAATACAGATAATTACTGGGGGCAGGGGTTGTCAATATGCTCAGTGGCAGGGCTGCTATTCAGAGGGACCTCAGCAGGCTGGAGACAATAAGTAAAAACTGAAAAAAAGAGATGTTCAGGCTGGATATGAGGAAAAGCTTTTTCTCCCTGAGAATAGCCCAGCAGTGGGGCAGTCTGCCCAGAGATGCTGTGCAATCCCAATACATGGAGGTTTTCAAGACCCAGCTGGACATCACTTTGAGCTACCCTCTAAGCAAGGTCTGACCTGAGTAGTGGCCCTGCTGTCAGCAGAAGGCTGGACTGGAAACCTCATGAGGTCCCTTCTGACCTGAACTATCCTTTGAATGTAATTGAAAGATACAAAAATTGTAAGAGATATCTCATTGTCCAGTGCACAAGTGTAAGAATGAACCAACGTATACTCATCCCCTTCTCTCTTTAGAAGTTTCTAATGCGAACTTTTTCAACTCATTTTTTTCCTGGTAATTTTTTCCTTATTACTTATATGAGATTGAATCAGCATTTCTTTTTCTGTGAGGTGTTATCTAGGCAGATATTCACTTACAAATTTGTGAATATAGTAAAAAAGCTCCAAAAGTGACAACAATCATCAATTTTAAAAACATTTGTGAGGCTAGGCCCCTGTAACTTGAGTTACACTTCACATGCTTTGAGCCTTGTCAGCTTTTAATTTTAGGTACTAGAAACTATGTTGACACTGGGATTTAATTGGTCAAAATGTAAGTGAAAGGTATTGACTCATCAAATATTAAGCCACAGAATATCTAATTTTTTTTATTTAAAAAAAAATCTAATTATTATCTTGTTTGCATCCATTAAAAGTTGGGATAGACTTAAGGACTACTCTAAGACTGAAACAAGTGCTCTATCTAATAGATCTTTGCTAGCTATAATGTCCCTTTGTAACATAAACTAGCAAAAGACATAATCTCAGTGAATTAGGAACTTCAAATGGTTTAACACAAAGATATGACTTCCTCAGATTAATTTACTTTTGGGTGACACCGATTCTGATAGTAGTTATATACAGAAAAATAATAAAACATAATGAATGGTCATTTAGTTGCTGGAATGTTATGCAAATAAAGACCTAGTACATTTGAGAATGGGAGGATTAAGGTTTCACAAGCACCATAACTTTTTCTTCGGGTGAAGAATTGTTGTTCCTATGGGAACACACATATGTAATTTTTAGAGACCTGAAGATAAATGAAGTATTTCACTACTGATGAGAAAAACCTCCCTAAATGCAAGTGAATTCTACAGAAGAAATGAACTTGTTCGTATGGTTGTATTTGACTTGGGGTAATACTGGAGGAACCAAACCAAGATTCCAGTCCAGTGAGGTCTTGAAGTTTCTTTATGAGATGAGGGTATTATACTTTAAAAACAGTGTTCTTTTCACTGGATTATACAACACCATTTTGTTGTCCCAGCACATCATATTTAGTTCAAAAGTGATCCAAAAGCAGAAATTAAGGGATATTTTTCAGCATTATGAGTTTTCTGATCTTATTTACTGAACAGTTTCTTGAATAGCCATGATGGTGCAGGAGCAAAGGCAATAGATAGGTGAGATGGAAAGTCTGGTGCAAAAGACACTTAAGCTAGCACTGGCTTGAAAAAAAGCCTGTAGAATCACAGTTTGGCAAGTTTCACTCATCTAATCTTATTTGAAGCATCTCAAGTATCCTGTTCATTCAGATTTTGTGCAAAGAGGTGTATTCATTCCAAACTTACATTGATTGCTTTATTCACCCTGTATTCAAAGCCTGAGTAATTGAAGGATATTGCTTAAATTGCCTTAACATTCTCCCATTGCAGTGCTGGGGAGGGGCTTTTCTCCCTTTTTACGATTTCACATTGTAGAGACACAATGAAAACCTTAGACCTGGTAAAGAATTCATTTTTTATCTTTTCTTTCTATTGGCCTATTACACTTATATCTGCCAATATACTTTTAGCACATTCTTCTTTTACTGTCCCCTTTAATGATTATCAGACAAAAAATATACATTTAAGTGCTTTAAGTAGCAAGATTATCACTATTTAAGAAGTAGATACTGCTAGCCCTCACCCAGCAAGGAACTTGTGGAGGTGAAAGCAGGGTAAAAGGCAGTGCCACGCTATGTTTGACATGGTGACATAATGGGGGAGGTTGCAGATTGAAGAACATTGCTCCTCGTGACTCAGTGTTTGATATGCATACACAATAAGCTTTTGCATCATCACTTGAGTTAAAGCTGTTGTTACTTCCATGGAAAAAGGGAACAGTAGAAATACAAGCATCACCGAGATGGCTAAAACGATATAATGGCTCAAAACTACCCTTCCCTCTCTTCTGCCATTGGCTTCCCCAGTAAGATGGTTGTGCTTATCTGACCTGGCAGTAAAGAATGACCTAGCTAAACAATTACAAAATAAACCAATTACTGTTAAACTAGCTTTCTGGTAGTTTGTGGGACTGAAACTACTGAAAAAGGGATCAGCTGAGCACCAGAGCTGGTGCACTCTATGAAAGTGCAGGACACAGAACTGTTCCTTTCAGTGACAGCAAAAAGTGATCCCTATTCAGAGATTTTGTGAAGAGTCAACCTAAATTTTTGTCTCAGTTTGGGTATGGGGGCTTGTTAGGCTATTGCAACCTGATTTGTGTCTCAGCACTGAAATATCCTATTTGTAGAGGTCTTCTGACAGCAGTCCTGTTTTTCTCTTTTTTTCCCCCTCTCTATGTGTATAATTATAGGTGGGTTTTTAATACTTGGATTTTTGCAGACTATGAAACCACTATTATGTCTCTTTTTTCTCTCTTAATTTTCATAAGTTTCATAACTTATTTTTCTCTCTGCCTTCAAATTTTCAGGCCACTTTTTGCCTTATTTCACTCCATATAACTTTTCATCAGTAGCCCAGAATTTATAGTAGATTAAGAAAAGTAAGCTTTGTTTTTGTTCACTCTAAAAAGTAAACACATGGAAAAGTATCATATATATGAGATGTTGTAAATCCTAGCAGCTAGTGGGATTTCAAGTGCTGGGCCATCTGACTGTTTCAGAGCAGGCATAAGAAGTAATATTTCAAAAACTACTGACAGTTTTTGGTGGTGGTGGTAGTGTTTTGATTTGGTTTGATTTGGTTTGGTTTATTTCTATGGCGAGAATGGTTAGAGATTGCAGCCCAGTTCCTAAAATATAAGGGCTAAGCACTGATACAAATCCAGAGCTCAATTCTTGCAGAAAGTCAGGAAACTCTGTTTGATAGCAATGACTTTATTTTGATTTTCAGAGAATCAGGTGCTTGTATAAAAACATTAAAATACTAATTCAATTTTTAAATTATCTTTCTTAGGAAGACACCGCAGTCCATTTCACTGTAGCATCAATTTCAATTTTCTGCATTGTTATGGTGTGAATTTAAGAGAAAGACAGTCAGTTAAAAACAAAACTATAGAATTTACATGAAATCTATATGAAAAACTCTCTTTATGAAATTTAAAAGCTATTAGATAAAAATTATCACATATAGACTGAGATGGCTATTCTCAAAAAAGTAAAGTTATTGAGATTTGGAAGAAAGGAAAATTCTTGCAGTTTTTTCTCTGTTTTAACTAAGTTCTAAAGGTAATTTTAAAAATACCTGTATTTCTAATGTTCTCTAAATCTGGGATTAAAAAGTTTAAATCTGTTGCAAAAGGAAGGGGAAAAAAAAGCATACCAATATCTAGGAGAGAGAGACCAGTAAGAAAAAGAATAAAAAATAATCTCTGAAGGCAGCTATCAAAAATACCAATGACATATGAAATATGGAAACAGCTGGAAGTTAATCAGTGAGAATAAATCAAACGAAACCAGAAAATCCAGGAGACCATACCTATGAAAATCAGCGCTGCAGGCAAAAAAGGAAACTAAAGAAGGAAGAAATGCTGGCATAACATAACAACTAATAAGAGCTAGCATATAGCTAGCAAAGGGAGGTATGCTTTTACTGATGCAGGAGAACTGCTATGCAGTGAAAATTTAATTAGTCCTGGAGACCAAAACAGTAGTAGCAATGCATTTTAAAAGGTATCAAATAATGGATGTACTTTAATATCAGTGTTCCTTTAAAGTATATTTAAAATATATACTACTGCACAAAGGACATTAACATGCACGGTTACAGGAACATGTCCTAGTACATCTTGTGAATGATATATAATGTATAACCCTTAACAAAAGGAACAGGCCTGAGACTGTCAATCCCAGACAGTAAAGTATTTTAACTACTCACAAGTGAACAGCCAAAGCCAAGAATATCCAGCTCTCAGGTCCAAAGCAATTTCTCTGTGGCTATTTGTGTGGTGCTAATTATATGATGGTTAAGCATTCTAATGTTTCTGAGACTGGGACAGATAATAAGGGATCACTAAATGTGCATTAAATATTCTTCTTTGAGTTAAATCATGCAGCATACATCAGAATTTCCTTGTATAGCTTTCTATAAACAGTACATTAAAAAAGTATACTTACTTGAAACTCTATTTGGAGAGCATAACTTAGTCTAAACTACCTGAGACAACTGAGGTTTTAAAACATAAAATACAGTGTTTGAATCTGTATGATTCTGAATTTGCAATGCATCAAATTCTCCTGCATGGCTTCCAAATGCAGGTTAAAATCAGAGAACAAGTCAGAGAACATCTATGTAGATTCATCTTCTTTTTTAAAAAATCTTGGGTGGAAGTTTGATGACAGATGTAACCTTGAAGCACAGTTTAGGACGTATTTAATCAATGAAGTGAAATGGAATTATTCATATTGGCCTTGAATCAAGTAATTGCCCATTCTAAAGTATATCGAAAGCCTGAATTGCCATGCAATTAAAAACGAACATAGAGATATTGTTTGAAATAATTTTGGACAAATAGTTTGTCCAAAACTATTCATATTTTCTGTATTTTTTCCCTTGAGACAGTTTAAATTGAATATTGCCAACAGAAATGAAGTGAAACTTGACTGAAATAAGGCATATTTTATCATTCTGCAAGTGAACTGAGTATAACTGCCTCTGTGTTTAGCTCCTAGTTTGCAAGAGACGAAGCCCCAGGAAAAAGCTTCTAACATTAAAATCTAAGGAAGAAAAGGAAGGAAATCTTCACAGGAAAGATCTAATTTTTACTGTTCAGGAGTGGACTATGGCTTGTTTTAAAGAAACCTTAAGTTCAGACCAAAATCTGTTTTCCTGTTTGCTTACTTCATATATTCCATGTCAGCTAAATGCCAGAGCTGCTTACACAGACTCATTGGTTTTAGACTGTTTTACCTAACTGGCATAAAACGTCACAGCTCCAGGGAATGAGCCACATCATTCACCAGCTGATGTAAACAAACTGTATATCGATGATATGCTCGCTTATATCTGACAAAGGGTAAAATTTCTTACACTTTGTTGAAGTATATCTAGAATTAATCCCAGTTACACATCCAATTTCAGTATGTTAAGGATTTATAGATTTTAATGTATCCCTCTAGCGGGAGAACATGAGAGAGGTATGTTTGATTAAAAATATTTTAAAACTCATCTACTCATCAACTGCCGTGGGTATTAGTTTGGTGAAAAGGAAACTTCAGGCTTGGTATGAAATTATTAAATAATAAAATGTAAGCTAAAAATAAGACAGAGAATACAGTATGAATAAATTGAAAATATTAATGAGCCAACGTAATGAGGATGCATTAATTTTTAACGTTATTTTAAGTAAAAACATGAATACTGTATGTGTTCTTTTTAAGGTTTTCTTGAGGCAGTGGCTACATACTTATGCAAATGAAAATGAAAACATATTTTTCCTGGTCCTGTAGCAATGTGTATGACTACAAATCTCTCTACTTCATATTGTAAATAATACTTAAATTAAGTCTTTATCTTCATAATTTTTCTTTAAAATAGAACCTGCCAAAATATGTCAAGTATTTGATTGCTAATTAATACATAATAAAATGCTTATGCAATTAGTAATGCACTCTAAGCCACAAGGATATTTGAGGACCATTTTTTTTTGTCATGGTACTATTTAAAAATTGAATTATGAGTATCCTTTTTCTTCCTTTGTTAATCCATTGGAATAAACTTGCCTACTTCCCCAAAATGCACTATGAACTGATATATCATTGACAGTTGTTGGCAACAAAAGCTCTGAATGGTGGTGAAAATAAACTATCAGTCAATACATGAAGGTCAAAAACATTGTCAGCACCATTATAAAAGCATGACTGTGACCTGTTTCATCTTATATTTGCCAATTTCGCAGTCCCCTTGTGATAGCTGCTTAAAAGCTCTACTTGAAGAGGTAAAAGGGGATTATATTAATGGGGATCATGTAATGTTTGACGAGCTGGAAATTTTGGAAATCCTTCTGGGTGAAAGAAAATATTCTACACAAAATGGCTTTTCTCTTCCTACTGCTTTTTTTTTTTTTTTTCTGTAGTCCCACCTAGTCACAGAAATACATGAAATTGCTATAGCAAAAAAACTTTTTCACCCAGGATTGTGGTGGCAGGGGCTATATACCCATTTGCTAGACATAAAAAGTAGATTTGTGCTATATTGCACTGTATTAGAAATGAGTAAAATTAATTTAATTGCACTAACTCTTTGATCATGTAGATGGCTTTTCCTTCATTTAAGGTCCTTGCCTTTCTGACTAGAACTTGGTTTTGTCAGCACAGCAGAAAGTGACATATGGTATTTTTGTTGTTACTTGAAATAATCTTGTGTAGATCAGCTGAATTTCCCAAAAGAGCTTTGCATTTAACATTAGAAAGTTAGAGGAAATGAAAGAGAAACCCAAATCACTGTACATTCCACGATTTTTAATTTTTTTAAAATTTTTTTTATTTAATTTTTAAATCCTAGTTAAAATAAAAAACAAAAACAAAACGCCAAAAAAACAGAAAAAACCCAAAAAAACAATTCAAGCCAATGTATTTACTCCACATTTTTAGTAAGTAAACAAGGGTAGTATCTGCTCTGTGGTGTATCAAATTTTTGTGAACCATAATTTAGGAGGTGAAAGAAGAAAAAGGAGGTTGTGATTTTTTGGCTTTTTTTTATAAAAATTGTCTGAGGTATTCATAAACTATTAACTCATTAGCTGTGTGCTTTGACTTTCCTTCTGATACATAAAAGACAGTTGTAAATCACTCTGGGTTACACCCTTGCTACTATATTACAGCAGCTAAATGCTGACCTGCCAACATAATGGAATGTTAAAATGACACAATCTTAACACATGTAGTATCTGTTATTAGAAATACTCAGTTATAACAATATTAAAAAATAATAATAAAAAAAAGCAAAATCTCATACTGAGAATGCTGAAGCTGATATTGTTATGTACTTGGCATTAAAAAATGTTCTCATTTAAGTTAATGTGCAACATAACACAGAAACTGCTTAATAATTTGAATTCAGAAAGAGCAATCTCTATTGTTTCTGCCCACCAGCACAGTACATCAATTCTTTTCTTCAAGTTATTGCATATTGATGGGATACTTTTCTACTGACAGGCAACAAAAAATTAAGTCAGCACTTATCCAGTCAAAGTGGCTGAATGAATGGGAAGGTTAACGCCTCAAACTAGGTTTAAATTAGTTCACATTTCTTTAATAATTGCATTTCTGCATTAAATTTGTTTTAAACAGGAATATGTTTGATTCACAGTTCCTAAAGGCTAAGTTACGAGTGTGTGATGGAAGACAGTTATGCTTCAAAGCCTACGAATTCAGATAAAAATTACCGTAACTTTCATAAGTTTTTCAAAGGTCAGTGAAGGGCTGGGAAGTTGCATAAAAACAAAAAAGAGCTATGGGCAAAATAACTAGAATTGATAATGACCTTTAAGCCAATGAAGAATGAAAATCATAAAATACTTATCCATATGGAAGAGCAAAGATTCTCATAAAAATGCTTCAACAACAGGATACAAAGTAAAATAGCTCATTATGACTGGAAATGATGGACTGGTACTGCACTAAGACAAAAGATTTCTCTTGCACGGAAAAACCTCTAGGGAAATTTCATTTTAACAAGTGGTACATCTTGTGTGTGTGTTTATGTGAGTGTGTGCACACATCTTTAGGCTGGACTTAGAGAAGCCAAGAGCAAGCTTCCATGCCACGCTGTTGTATAAACCTGGAGGGCTTTTTATCCTATATTCCCTTTTGAAATAAGAATTAAAAATGTATTTGAACAAGTGAAAACTGTTACCTCATTAATTTTAATTTCTTGTTTCATTTTCTCTGTTTTCATTTCTCTGTCTATTGTGATATCTGTCTGAAATTCCACTTTGTCACTCTCCTTTATATATAAAATGAAGGTTGTAATTTATATTTTGGTAGTTTTTGTCCAGAACATATTCAAGAGAATAGTCAAGAATATTCAATATATTAAGATAATATTTTTTAATAATTTCTCATTGGACAGTAGGCATGATATAACTGTGTTTACTTCCTTGTGCACTGTTACAGAATCCATTGAAGCCACTGTAGAGATTCCATTAACTTACACTTTGCTGGTGCAGACAGGATTTCAGGATCAAAGTACTGACTTCATTGGAAGCCAAGACGACTTACCATCTATGAGTTCTTAGTTCTTAGTAATTGCAAAGACTCATTCAATTAAAAAACCAAAGAGTTAATTTAAGTAATAATGAATATGTAGAAGAATTCCTTCATCTTGAACAGCTAAATTGTCTTGTGGGGACTCTGTACTGCCTCACGTAATTAAACATAAATAAAATATTCCTAGATTACGGAATGCTGCTAAGAAAAGCTAAAATCAATCTATGCTTGAGAACAATTTTTATATGGAACATTGTAACTATTTCTGAGTAGCGGACCAACACCAAGGTTGAACTGAACAGTGTGAAGATATTTCACAGAGAAGAAAAAAGAATTCTCACTGAAGAAAAAATACACGTCCTGAGAATTAAATTGAAACAAGCCTTTTTTTAATTTTTCATGCTCTGATGGAAGGGTACACAGGGAGGGTAGCTTGAAAACGTTGTAGAAGTTCAGAGTTTAACTGAGAGTTTACTGGATATATAACGCTGAAGAAATGAAGTATTACATTGCCATGGCTCTCATTGATACTAATGTTTTTTGTTCCCCAGGAGGGAGAACCAGTGTAATAAAAACTTCTGCTGATCTTTCATGCTCCTCTACTATATGCCCTGAACAGAGCATGAAGAACTCAGCAAGCTTATTGCAATTTCATTTTGAGATATGCACCAATTCCTTTGTCAGAATTTCAAAACCGGAAGATTGCTAGTTGAAAAGCAACCATTAAAATAACATTTTGTTTTTACAATTCCTTTCTCTTCTTTCACTAGAGAACCACCTCCTGCCCCGTATATTTTCCTGGCTTTAAACCAGGCATCACTCAAATTCTTACACTGTGGAATATTTGTGGAATATTATAAAATCTTTTACAAGCTGTTCCAACATGGCCAAAGAGCTAGTCCAACACAGCATGTTTCCTTGATGTACAATTGTGCTTTCTGAGTACAATCAATTTCTCACATTATTATACTAGAATCTGTATTAGAGAATACAAATCACGCGTTTCAAGACAAGTGAACAGATGTTCTGGCACAGGTTTTTTGTCCCAAATACAGAAATTCTGCTATTTAATTAATGGCTGGGAATAGCATCTTATTCGGCTGAAGGCTTGCATGTAGTGGTGCAGGTGCATATTTACTAGAATTTCTTATTTAATGAATATGATGCATCTCCAGGTATGTCCAGAGGCATAATTATTGTGAGAAAGGTATAAAATAGAAAGTCCAGTAACTTTCATTCACCAATGCAGAAGTATTGAGGTGGTATCTCTCCAACCTCCAATCAGGCATAGAACGAACAGTGAATTTTTACTACTGAGGAATAAATAAATAAATAAATATGATACTAGTTCAACTAGGTACCTATATTATTGTTATGTTATATCAAAGTAGTATACTTTTAAGGAAAAATGTCTTTTATTTAAAAGTGTCCAAGATTTTATTTTCCTTCCCTATGAAAATTTGGAGTTATGTAAAAACAAATAATTTTTATTTGATACCTGTTAAAAGAATGGAAAGTGCATAGATTAATCTGTGAGTCTCTGGTGTTAAGAGTAGTGAAAAAATAGGTGTGGGAAGGAACTTATAATCAACAATGAAACAAACAACAATGAAAGTTGTCAGGGCGAGAATATACCTGCTACAGATTAATTATATTGTATAAGTGATCCTCTGAGTTAAATCACTGTTTTTTAAATATCAGAATTGCATTTTGCAACTTTACCTCCCTACATTCAAAAGGTAAATCAATGCTTGGTTTGAAACCACTGTGAACCTTTATAATTTATGGAATTTAATAATTCCCTCCTATTATAATTCTTGCAAGCTTCTCAGCATCAAATAACTACCAGGTCAGCAGAGCACTGGCTGACTTAAAGGCATTTGTGGTCATGCTGCAAGTTCTATCTGGGGAGTGGAGGTAACTAGCAGATTCTTCAAATCAGATTTTTCTAGGGTGAAGTTATACATTTCAGTTAGAACCAATGTATTAATCACCATCAAAAACTGGCAGCCCATTTCCTCTGTTCTCCACACCTGGTTGAATTCTCTTGTGTCTGCCAGGTTAGTTACAACTGTCTTTGACATTCTGTACTGAACTGATGTCACAGGGTGACACCTATATGAAGGCACTACTCAGATAATTGAGACTTTGACTACATCTGCCCACCTTTATTTCATTAGATGGTTCTGGTATAGACTGGGAAAGCATAGAAAATTGTTATGGGGAGTCATACCTAGGAGATCTGAGTTGCATCTGGATGTGCACAGGAAGGAAACAGAGAAGGAACTATTACAGTTTTATATCTTAGTTACGTATTTGGGATTGGTGGAGGTGGAGAGTAGAGCCAGAAGCCACTAGCAATCAGGAAATAACAGCTATTTGACTTCAGGTATGGAGAAAATCAAAGAGATTGACGTGGGGTGCTGTGACCAGTAAGGCCATTGACATCTTCGGCCAACCATGACCACCTAAGTGAGAAAGCAATAAGAGGGAGCAAGTCCACAGAAATCCAACAGCATGCAGACACTGAGCCTGAAGTGGGTTCGTTATGCATGGAAACCAGTTTGCCAGCTGGGGCTCAGGCACAGTGACTGGTTAGAGTGAGTATCCTCTTCCCCTGCATCCCCAGTGCTGCTCACAGCTGGACTGGGGCAGCAGGGACCTTCTTTAGTGTGAATGTGTAGTCTGTGCACACTGTGGGACTGGATTTTAAAGCACAAATTGTTATTTACCCTGCTACACCTATCCTGCTTAGAAATAAGATCTAAAATGTATGTCACTGCATGGTGGTGTTCAGTCCTTGAGGTTTTATCACTCCTAAATTCCTCCATGACAGTTAATCCAACAGAAGAAAAAAAAAACACTATTCTACTTTTCTGACAGCACTGAGTTGTTGAGTTATTCCAGGTACAAATTTTAATTCATCAGTAAATCACAGAATCATGGAATCATTTAGGTTTGTTTGTTTGTTTGTTTGTTTGTTTTTCTATTTTGTAGGAAATTCCAAAGCTGCATTATTCCCCATGCAGAAACAGTAAAAACTTAAAAAGCTCCTACTTGAAGAAAAAAATGCAACGGAATGAAATTCTCATTTTGCTAACAAATTTGCTTTTAAGTAAGAGTCAAGTAACATGAAAAGAATCCATTCTGTGTTTTGAATTTATATCATAACTGAAAACATCCTAAAGCCTTAGAAATAGCAGCAATAGTTGTGTCAATGTTTGTTTTTTGTTGTTTTTTTTTTTAATTTGGAATAAAAAATGGTAGTTTTCTTTTAAATGAAATAGTTATGTGCCTGTATTTGTATATTCGTTTTCAAACTTTTGATTTCAACATAAAAGGTATTTTAAAATAAACAATAAATTTCCTTATGTTTTAGAATGTCTTTCAACCTAGCCAGGAAGAAATCAATTTTCTTAAAGAAAAAATGTTGGCTCCAGAAATGAAACAGGCTGTATACACTTATAGCTGTACACTTATGTAATAGGATATACACTTATACTACTACAGAAAATACAATTCTATAATCAATTGCGTGTAAAGTCAATAAAGTTGCTGGTGACTTCCTAGAGTTAGAACAAACACTGATTGCAAAAATCAAGAGAAAAATGAAAACCTATGTTTTCCACAGATGGAAATTAAATAAATTACAATACCAAGTACTCAGTTGCAAGGCAGAAAAATCTAGTAAGTAGTGTCATAGCACATATATGTATCTATGTTATGTTTGTGAAAATACATGTAGCATAAATACAAACACAGATATTTATATAAAATGTGTATATCTATTCTATATGTTTAAATTTAAAATATTTCATAAATATATGACTATATTATAAAATCATGCCTTGCATTGACACTTTTAAAAATTATTATTGTTTTTATTTTTGTATTGCAAACTACCTTGACTGAAATATGAATTTCCCCTATGTGGAATCCTCAGGATTAGTTCAGCGTACAGGTGTTGCTTGAATGCTGGCTGCGTCAGCATGTCAGTAGATACCTAAGAAGAGCACCATCAGAAGTAAAAAGATGAAGTCTAACCACAGATGATTAAGGACTGGCACTTCAAGACTAATAAACAAACAGAAAAAAGAAAACAGAAAATAAAAGAACATTCTCTGAAAAGTCAGGTGCAAAAGTTAATGTTGCCCTTAGGCAATTTAATTTATTCACTCAGTGTTTATGAAGACGAAGGGTCACGAGAAATTGACATCAGTGGCATTTTGGGACTGATTTTTTGACAAAGATGAACTGTTTATGAGCAATTTTTCCATTCTGTGATGCAGAAAAAGGAGTGTCTTTAGGAGAAGTTTGCTAGTTTCAAATTTAAATTAGAGTTATTTTGGTCAAATATTTGTTTACTATTATCAATGCAATGAGAGATTTCACTTTCTGCATGTTTCCAGTATCTTTCTATTGGATTTCTCTTTTCTTTTTTCCTATACCTCATAACTTGGTTTATATCATGCTTGTACAGCCATAATATATTTTTTCATTCTTTTATTTTAAATAGTTACATATAAATTTCAAAAAATGTTAGTTTCCTCTTTTCAACAATTAGTTATTCTTTTCTACTATTTTTCTACATATCTTGCTTCAAACAGTTCTTTGCCTCATGAAATATAAATTCCAAGACACTCATTTGCTTGTCTTATCAGGTGACTCCACAAGATCATGCAATTTATTCAGTGATGTACTTGTTTGATGTGAGGAAATAGATTGTCATCTACAGTGTTTCTGACTGAAGATACTGACAGTAGTTTCTTCGAGCAACTTTCAGTTTCGAATGTAAAAATAAAAATAGACCTTTCAGAAAACATAGTGGCATAAAAACAGATTTACCTTTGGAAACAGAAGGAAAGTGATCAAACTCCTGGGGCCTATTAAAATTTTGATTAATCCCTGTATATTGGTCCTTATTCAAAGAAAGCTACAATGTGAACTCCAGAGAGTTATGCCATTGACTTGAATGGAATACTCACTGAAGAAAATAATGCATAGTGTAATTACTGGATTCAGAATTCCGATGTTCTCCTAATGATTTGTTATTTATATGTATATCTACTTTATATATATATACATACTCATATACATATATCTTCACACACATGTGTAGGTTAAAATTGAATAAAATATACAGGATAGACTCAGCTGTCACACGTTCCACTACTTTATTTCAGGAATTTATCTTACACTGCCAGATAGATATGTATACTTTTCTGCATTATATCTTTTACTTCACCTTTTTCATTATTTCAGATATGAATGATATAAGAATATGCTGAAAAGTCTAATAATTAGTAAAGTGCTGAATGGAAATTACAACTGACCCAGCTTCTGTTTTATTGTTAGCTTCTTCTGTGGAGGATGTACAATGTTTATGTATATTTTTGATTTAGGGATTAATAATAATTCAATTATCCATGCATTTTCAGGATCTGAGTTACTGAATGTATATTCATGCAGGTCAATATCTTTAAGGGTGTATTTTTTGAATGTACATAGAAATATAAGCATAGTTTGGGAGCTACAATGAACTATAGACACTACGCTTTGCATTTATGATGGATTTTTAATTTGAAGCTACCTGGCTAATAATAGACCTTATTTTGAAAACAGTCTTCTGTATATTTTTATTATGTAGATGCCAATTATTTCTAATCTCACCAAAAAGGGAAAGGAAGAGCATCATGAAACACACAAAATTAAACTTGAACCAAGTTCTCAAGCTCATAGATATATAATAATGCTCAGAGATATATAATAAATAATGCAAGTGAATTCCTCCTGACAACTAAATAAAGTCTTTGGTTATATTCAGTAATTATTTTGCTTGATGTCTGAATAAGTGGTACTCAAATGATTTGCTGTATACTCTCTTGTGAATCACCCAATTGCCAGTATCAGTTTAAATGGTCGTATCGAGAAACTTTAACTATGCCAATACATAACCGACACTTGAATTTGCTTGTTGCATGTCCCATAATGTAATACTGCTCTGGTACATTGAAGTAAGCTTGGATTTACCCCAGAATGACATAGATAAGCATTCAGCATCTCCAGATTAAGTTTCACTTTTTTAATAAATGGGAATTATGTTGCTGAAATGTCAAGTCTGCCTGAACATAGAGTTCTACCATAGTAAAAAATTATTATAATAGCAGTTGACACAGGAGAAAATTTAAAAAAAACCCAAACCCCAAAAATCACACTAAAAAATCCTGCCACTCTTAAAGGTCCTTTCAAATAGAAAAAGCAACTTAAAAAAAACCAAAACAACAACAACAACAAAAAGAAACCCACAAAAAAACCACAGCCAGCTAGGACATTGACTTCTGTATGTCTCCAGAGATGGAGGAATCTAGTCCTCTGTGGAGCAGGTGGGTTAAATTCCCCCACTTACTCCAAATTGATTGACAGAAATTAATGGAGAAATACCCATATATATACACACAAAGAAAAAATATATTGGTCCTTTGGGAAAAGATCTATAACTTACTGTTTCCCTATAAATTGTAATATCTGACAAATTATATGAGATGGTATAAAGGCATACCATAATCTTAAAGCATGTGTTAAAGGCAGAATTATGCATATAGAAGGGAATGTAAGATGCTTTCAGATTTTTGAAAAGACACCATGAAGAGATTGCAGTGTTTTGCCCACAGTTTTGGTTGTCATGGTCCTCAGGTTATGTATAGCTGTGACGCTTTCGCATCACACACAAAGTCACTATTGGAAAAAGTACTGATGACTTAACACTGCAAGTTCATACAAGGATACATCTGATGAGTGTTATTTCACAGTTTCGGTCTTAAAGAACTGTTATCTTGCAGAATGTCTGCGTGGTTGAAGTGACATTAGGTAGTGACTTCCACTGGAGTCAACAGAGCTGTTACACTGATATATGCGCCTCTGAGAGTCTGGTCTTAATCTCATTTTTAGTAGATGCCCTTAGAAATAAGATAGATGCACATCCAGTGACTTTAGGATGATCAAAGCTAAATGCTGATAACTGTGTGGTAAATTAAAGTTGTAGTTGTTTAAACAACAAGAAAAAGCATTCCTCCATACTAAAGATTAATCACTGTTTATTCTAGTTTCTTGTTATCATCTTCTCTTTAAAACTGTCAAATAGGAGTAGGGGATGGGAAGGTTGGGAAAAGTGTTTCTTTTTCACTTCAGCAAGGTTTTTTCATTCTAGAATTGATTTCACATTTTGAAGTACAAATGTATCCGAGCAGAACAAAAACAATTTACAAATAGTAGAAGCTGAATCTTTCAAAACGAGATCTGTTTATTATGGTACACACAGTCATTCATCCATGCTGACTTCACTGTATCAGGACAAACTGCACAGGCATGGGTAAATTACAGAAAAGGATAAATATTACTATATAAAAAAGCATTGTACTTAATAGTGAGACTATTATTCTGTAGTAGATGACTCGGTAGCATGTAAATCAGTGTGTTCTTTAATTCTGTTTCATTTGGTGATTTCTTTGATGGTAGCCCTCCACATCCAGAAATCTAAACTTTCTGTTCATCTTGACTTTGAAAAACATCATGTTAAAGAGGTGCAAGTGTCAGTAAACTCTTCATCCTACGAGATACATAATGAGTCAAATGCCATGCTGCATGGATGTGACTCTCTCCTTTAGAAGGACGAATAGTCTTGAGCAATGTAGAAGGAAAGTATATGCTATACTTTACAAACCAAGGAGAAAACCCAAGTCTGAATAGATTTAGCTGTGCAGACACAACCTAAATCAAGAGGAAACATGAGGGAATTACTGTCCAATTTATGTCTCTAGTCTTGTCCAGTTTCCAACAATTAAAAAAGTGGCAAAGCACAAGTAAAGAAAACCCAATATTTATTGGTCTCTGCATCTGCAATCAGTGAATGTGCATGTATGTATATATATAAAAATATATATATAATGTATTGAATGAAACCATAACCAAATGCTCATTTAAATGAGCTCTTTGGACATAACAATGATATTCGTACTCTGAAATCATAAACTTATATAAAATGTTTTCAGTCTCATTATGAGAATGTTCTCATCAATGTATGTCTCCCTCAGAACAGAAGTCAATCTCTTTTACCCCGCCTCGATCCCCAATTTGTCTTTTCAGAAATTTCTTCTTTGAGAACCTAGAAACATCTTCCACAATTCTTCGCGGACAGTTTAATTCCATTTGGTATGCTATAATTTCTATCCTTGAAATTATTCTTCTTGTTTCTTGACAAAATTGAAGTCTCAATTAAATTGGAAACGTCTCAAAAAAAGAACATTAACATCTGCTTTGTTAGGTTAAAGAAGTACACTTATTTTGGCTAGCCATCTCATTGTAATTTCTCAGTTTTATTCCAATTAATATGGGTTTTTTTGTTTGTTTATTTGTTTGTGGGTGTTTTTTCTTTTATTCAGAGAAACAGTGAATTAACAGTTTTGCAACATAAACAGTATCAGAGTTGACAAAGCAGGTTAGTTACCATTTGAGCTGGGCGATCAGAAGAAGATCACAAAGTTAATTTAGATAACAGTGCAAGAGAATGGGAAGTCAAGTATTAGATTTTGTCCATGAGGTCTGTGGAATAATTACTAAAATGATCAAAAATACAGCATTGTTCACACATTAAAGAAAGGTATAAAATCAAAAAACTTCTAGGGTAGAATACAGCCGCAGCTGGTATGAGAAGAATTCACTACATCTGCGATTCCCTGTACAATATTGCTTGCAAAGCAACACGGGAGGGGAGTGGGAAGGAAATTCCATGGCTACGCCCTGTAATAATACAGCAGATATGGGAATGAGATGGTACTATGGAACTGATAAGCTGCATACTTACTACCCTGAGCAAACAGTCTGTCAAATTTTGACAAAATGCTGTCCTTTGTGCGAACTTTGCTCATTACAATGTCATTATAATACCAAAACACACCTCCATCCCAAAGGCTACATGCCTCCAAGGTGTGACCACTCCTCCTTAAGTCTGCATCGTGAATTTTTTGTAAACTATACCTTTAAATGTGAAGCGAGAGAATTTTACACCAATCATAATAAAGGTGCTTATGACTAAAGTCACTCAAACTCCACCTTGAAGATAAAAAATAGTATACTCCACCTTGAAGGTAGAAAATATTATAAAAATAGCCCAAGAAAGGGGGGATATCGGGGAAGACATCATCGTGAACGAGTCAAGGAGGCCTTCATCACAGACTGCCTTTGACTTCCGGGACCAGTCGATGGGCTGAGCCTTTCTTCCCCCGCATAGGGACGCCTTTGAGTAAGACTTAGAGTATACCGAGTACTTCCTTGGGAAACAGAAATCTCTCTAGAGAGCCTCTTACCTACATTTATAGCCAGGCTGTATTGTTTATAACTTTGTTGCACATTTTGTATAATTAACAATACTTTTATTTGCACATGCTTTGCAGACAGTGTATTTATCTCTGGCAATCATAAGAACCTATATATCTGTTGTTTAAATAAACTGCACTGTTTAAGTAGCTGGTTGTTTCGGTTCCTCATTGAACGCGACCAAAGACTTGAGAGTGGCCATGCTAGTTCATAAGCATGACTAGACTGAAGGTGCAGTCCACTACTAGTGTATCCAGAATCGTAACAGTTTAATATATTAAATGTGACTGGACTGATAGTGGTGAATTAGGCATCACTCAGAATTTAAACCTAGCCGCACCTAGCCTCCCACCTTGGTGAGGAGTGTTAGAACGCAAGGGGGTTTATTTCCTGCCAAAACTACTTTTCCTCTTAATGCAACAAAGTCTGCCTTGTGTCAGGTTTCCAACATGTATATTTCTTAATGTTTCCATGCTTACTGTGTATAATACAAAGTAGGAAAGAATTAACGTTTGGATGAAAGACTGTTTTTTGGATAATCCATTCAAAAAGTACAGGGCAATTTCCTTGTGATCTTTTGGAAACTTCAGGCAATTGGCTGGAAGTAAGCTGTGTCAACAGGGAGAAAGTGACTATGGGAAACAGAATAATTAAAAGAGCGAAGCAGAAGTAGAAGATGGAGCTTTAAGGTGCACCTATAACAGTGCACCTTATGAAGCTCATGAAGAAGCAAGCATGTTGTTAAATTATCTTCTCCCTACTAGGTATCCTTTTTCCTTTGATATTGCTCTTTATGATGCAGTGATCAAGGCTTGCAGTAATGTATATTCTGAGACGCTTACATAATAGCGTTATCACTTTTTAAATTCATTTATGAAAGAAAAAGTGAAAACTTTTTCTCACTAACTGACAATTCCCTTTAGAAGGTGGCTGGATGGAAAGGATCATCATTTCAAATGTAGGGGTTTTATGTAGTTTAGTAATATAGTTTAGAATTTTTCAGAAAATTACATTAAAATGTCTTTATAAATGAGCAATACTACTTAAACATGCACATATTGCTGTAATGAATTTCAGTAATAAGAGCTGTGGATTTTTTTCTTAAAACATCTCAGTTATAAGGCTGTTAAAAATACATTTAAATGTTGTAATAAAAATACCACACATCTTTTTCTGTGGTGCAATTTGTTAAAATCTTCCATTAACATTCGAAAGCCCTCTATTCACTTTCTTTGTAGTTAATAGATATAGTGTACTCAATTTCTTGCCCTCTGAGGAAGTACTGGCAATGTGTTCTGACCTATAATCTACACTTAAAGGTTCAGTAGCTTTTTAGGAATGTTCATGGAGACTTTATTAATCTCTAATAAACTCAGCTCTTCCACTTCATTTCATGGCTGAATATAACAGTATTTGCTTCCAAGACTAATTATAGAAGGCAGAGCAGAACAGTCAAAATTATTCCCCTGGCATAATTACAATGGACTTTGTTTATCTGCATGCCTTTAAACACCATCCAACTATGCAATACTTTCCTTTTGTTCTGGCTATTTGTTTCTGAGAAATGACATTTAAATTACTGAAGGAAAAATATTAAAGTGAGATGGCAAGCACAATTTAAATCTGATTGTAAGAGCAGCTAATACTCCAATTTAGACAATAGTCTACACAAAAAAAA
>VWZL01005468.1:1416593-1445115 GCA_013396915.1 Stercorarius parasiticus
AAAAAAAAGAAGCACCAAACCACAACAAAAATACCAGAGAAAAAAAGGAGCAGTCCTCTCCACAAAGGTTATTTGAAAGCCATTTTTCATATTTGGGGTCTTGTCTGTGTTCTGTGATTTGTGCTGCTATTAGAACCTGAGTGTATCTCTAAAAACCTTGTGTCTTCCTTTCTTATACAAGTTTCTTTTATATATAATATTTACAAGACAGCAAGTATAAATGTGAACAAAAAATAATCCTATAGAGAGCAACTAGATTATTAAAATGCTTAACCTCTCTCATTTATGTTACAGAGAAAGGAACTAAAGTATGAGTCTAGGGGGCACTATAACAATAAAATAATGGAAATAACAGTCCTAGTGTATTTCTGCAGTAGAGATTAAACACCTGGGACATCATCTGAGCAGATGTGGTTAGTCTTAATGCTTCAGTAAGGTCAAGTATTGTATAAAGTCTAGTTCATGTATGTAATTCCAGTCTGTGCTCTTCTTCAAAAAATGCAAACTTTTTTGTTCATGCTTCTCTCAGTTTCCAAGCACCTAAAATGAGACCATAACACGATCTCTTAACTTATTCAAATACATAAACTGCTTTATTATCCTTACACTAAAGATGTGATGAGTTTTGTGATATTCTTCATTAATTATGAACAACTTGGAGTGTCAAGTACATATACATGCTATATAATATATAATGCATGAAGGAGTAAACAAGACTCAAATGCACAGAAAAGGCTCTGTTTCTCTTTTGTTTCTTTAATCCACTAATTCAGAGACAGACACTTTATCTATGATCAGAGATTCTAATGCAAACTCCAGCCTGTGGATTTTTCAGCTGTCCTAGAGGGACTTGGAATACATAAACTAATAACACCATCACTTTCATTTTGTAGCACCTTTTATCTGAAGATCTCAAAGTGTTTTTCAACTTGAATGAAACACACCTTACAACAGCAAGCGATATACATAAGGGACGTACAGCAATTTATTCAGTCCCCCATTCCCCATTGAAGTTAATATCTCTCATTGCTCTTTAAATATTTGTGGCAACACTGTAGCAAAGTTCAACAGGCTGCAGACCTCCCCGTATTCTCCCCTGTATTCCAGTTTTACAACATATTCAATTAAAGCTGCTGAAATTCAAGTAGACACTATTCAACCAGGTTGCAATTTGTGTAAAACACTAGGATTAGTGCCCTCAGCTGATGATAAATGTCAAGAAATCTGAATTAACATATATGGCTAGAAACCCAATTTTATGTTTGTGCTAAAAGAAACAAAAACAGATCAATCCAGGAAAACAGATTAATTGAAAATTGTGCTACGCTGTGCCAACCAAAGATGTGGATTCCTGTGGGCCTGAAAACAAGTTAGAAGGCCAGTAAAATTTCCTCAGGCAATCTGAAAACTTGTTCATTAAAATTAAGTCTTTTCAGAAAGGCAAATAATCTTCAGATATGTAAATAAGTATTTAAGCTTTGTCCATTTAAGTATGATGACTACAACTTAGCCATCCAGCTACATATTTTTTAAAGAAAATAACTAACTAATGAACTAACTAACTAAATATTCTCTGCTGTAATGCCAGAAGTCATATAAGGACACACAGATAGTTTATGATGATTCAGAATGGTCATGTAGGGCTCTGAAACCCACCTATTTGGATTCTGATAATAAGGTAAAAACATTGGTTTAAGCATCTTGAAAGCCAACACCTGATAAAAAGCCTTTCATTACCATCCATGTCAATATTATAATGTTCCAGAAGGACATTTTTTTCTCCTGCACTTGTCACTTTTCTGTCAGATTTATTAAGATCACATTCAAACACAGTGAAGAATGTTATGCACATAACACGGGGTTAGCTCTGAGGGACCTGGAAAACCAATGTGACACAGTGTATCATCATGAAGAGATGCTAACTTGGATGCTGGAAGCAGGTTACCCAGGTGAATACTTTGACAATGTTAATCAGATGACATGTTAGCTCATTTCACGCTAACCTGGAAAAGCTGGCAGTTTGTTACTTTCTGCAGTATAGGTCTGATCAATTTATTTTTCTTAATTCAGGGAGTGCAATATCAAATTTTGCCATCGCTATTCTTCTACAAATCCACTATTAACACACTCTGACCTCAGCACTGAAGTGTTATTATATGCGAAGTCTACTGCATTGTTATCTGTTAGACACCACTGCCTCATTAATTATTCTATGCTAACTTATTACCACTGGTCCCCAAATCATTACACTATGAGGACATGAGATTTATGCAAATGGCAAGGAAAAATAATAACATTTGTATTGTTTTCTGGCTTAATGTCTGAGGGTTTTTTTGTAAACACGTAGGAGTATTCCGTTTTATTATTAAGAGTTGTTATAGATTTATTTTTTCCATAAACTAAATGTACTGCTCTTTATCAATCACAGCTCTTGCGTAGAACTACTGGCTTTTAAAGACTGCAGTTTCTAAGTCTCATGCTCATAGTTTTTAACAATCACTGAAAAAAAATGAAATCAATGTTTCATTGAGCCTTTTACTTAGGTAGTGTGAGACTTTGCTTGTATTCTGTAAGCTACTTAAAACTTTAGTTTTCAATGTTCTCTTCTTCCAGGTGATATAAACAATCAACCAGTCATGGTACTAAGTAGGTGTATTTGATCAATGTCTCCAGCAGCCATCTGGATTTCTAGATCTTCTTTGAGATGTGAACAGTATTCTTGCCAGGGCAAGAGCAACCTGGTCTAACTTCATAGCTGACCCCGCTTTGAGCTAGGGACCTTCTGGGGTCACTTCCAACCCAGATTAAACCCAACTAATGTAATTCTATAATTCTACAGTAGAGCCATTTGTCTGGATTTACTAAATTCTGGGATTCACATTTATTAACCTGAGTGAAAGATCCATCAGACTTAATGTTCCCCATCTTCTGCCTTCAAGGAAGCGACTGTGATATGAAATTTACCAGTTAAAAAATGAAAAAACAAAAAAAAGACATAAAAACAAAACAAAAAAAACAAAACAAAAAATAACCAAAAAAAAGGCCCCAAAACCAAAGAAACTCCACACCAGATTCCAAATACGCAATAACATTTTAAATTTTAATATTATCTAGGGAAGCAATATCCAGAATGAGAAAAATAGTACAGAAGAGACTGCATATACCTCATCAAAATAAACAACTCTGTTTAATTTACTTCACGGAAATAGCTTTCCTCTCGTATTAATATGAGGTTCTTTGTCTTAATTTGTCTTGCTTGAAAAAAGGTTTTATAGGTTCCTCAGTACCACTGTTCATTTGAGATTAGTGTGAAGGAGATCTTATTTTTTATTTTGATTTTGCAGTTTCTAGTAGCCTTCATGCAATCTCTATAAAATGCTTTTTCTAACACATTTGGGATAACTAATCTAGTTACTGAAAAGAAAATCCCTTCGGCAGCAAAATCTATGTTCTGAATTGGTAACAATTGCTGCACTGGCCAAACTGCACTAACAGCTTTAATCACTTTCCTTGGGGTCTTGGATCATAACTTTGGTAGTCATTGCCAGGCTTGGATTTACTGGACAGAACTAAAACTGTCCCCTTTATGTGGCATATATTCTCTACCCTGCTCATCATCTCTGCTCTTCATGGAGAAGCATTATTCTGTGAGTTTTTATGTTTCATCTGGGATCACGTAGGATTACTAAACTTGCTTGGAATGTATGGCGTTTAGCTCTGCATTTTGCTGGGCTTCACTACTTTATCAACTATGCTTCCACAAAGATTGTCCTAGGTATTAATTCAGATATCAGATAAAATATCTGTATGAAAAAGTACAAGTTCACAGGTGGAAAGAATACAGGTACATTTTTAGCAATGGCAATGGAGTGACCACCAATAAAAATACAGACCAATCTGTATCACACTTAAACTGTAAAATCATAGAATCACAGAACAGTTAGAGTTGGATGGGACCTTAAACATCACCTAGTTCCAATCCCACTGCCATGGGCAGGGACACCTTGCACTAGATCAGGTTACTCAAAGCCCCATCCAACCTGGCCTTGAACAGTTCCAGGGATGGGGCATCCACAACTTCCCTGGGCAACTTATTCCAGTGTCTCACTACCCTCTAAGTAAAGAATTTCTTCTTAATATCTAATCTAAATCTACCCTCTCTCAGTTTAAAACTATTATTCCTCATCCTCATCTTTCCTGGAGGACCTCTATAAGTACTGGAAGGCTGCTATAAGGTCTCCCCAGAGACTTCTCTTCTCCAGGCTGAACAACCCCAACTCTCTCAGCTTGTCTTCATAGGAGACTTGTTCCAGCCCTCTGATCATCTTCATGGCCCTCCTCTGGACCTGCTCCAACAGGTCCATGTCCTTCTTATGTTGGGGGCCCCAGAGCTGGATGTAGGTGAGCTCTCACCAGAACGGAGTAGAGGGGCTGCTGGCCTCGACCTGCTGGCCACCATTCTTTTGATGCAGCCCAGAATGCATATGGGTTTCTGGGCTGGAAGCGTACATTGTCAGCTCATGTCCAGCTTTTCATCCACCAGTACCCGTAAGTCCTTCTCAGCACAGCTGCTCTCAATGAAACACAAGAAAGGAGTAGAGGATTCACAAATACTGTGCTTCATGAAAACAGATAAGCTGTTACGTGACACAGGTTCTTCTATTGCAACACAGCGAGGGAAAGACTGATGTTTGTTTATCCCCTATAACATGTCAGAGAATCCCCACAGGTAAAAGACATCATGAATTTTCTAACAAAAATATTAAAGAAGTTCTCTTATTGTCTATGAAAAAATCTGTAAATGACACAAAAGACATAGGAAATAAGATTTCATTATTTTTTTTCTTGATAGATCTGCTACATATGTATTTGTTAAGAAGTATGTTCTAAACATAGCAGATACATTTGAATAGTAGTACCCTCAGACAGCTGCTCTGGCAGCTGTATTCAGCGTGATCTTTCCCTAACAGTTTACCACTCAAGATATCTTCTGTTCTTTCAGAAATCAGAGGAAGGCTGGAAAATTAGGCCCCATCTCTACTTTACCTGAAAGATTTATTTTTTTTTTTTCGAAATCTACTTCAGTTATTTTTATGCTTTTACTCTCTACAGGGGGACATAATCTTGAAGACATTATCAGCTTTTATAAAAAATATGTTGTACCTCTAGAATGATTATGTATTCTTTTTGCTTTGATTGTTTACTTATATGTACATTCAGTTACTTTAAGTGCAAAAGAACATAAACCGCTACATCCTCTGGAATTATCTATTTACTTTCTTTATTAATAGCTTTTATTTTAGAGATACTAACAATGTTTCTGGCACTGACTGCAGGACAGCATCCAATTTAAACTAAATGATGCCCACCTTGTTTTCATCTTGATATTCTCTTCCTCTTCTGTTGCAGGTCTCAGTCAATTCTCCCAAAAGGGGGAAATTAATCTCTGTGGGGAGTTTTGTTATTACTGTCTTTGTTTACGCTGTGCACACTGCTGCTACCTTCAACCATCGTGAAAGCAATGTACCCCAGTGCATCACTAGGGAGAATGGTTTTTTGGCTTGAATTGATTCTCATAGTCTAAGTATCTGTGTGTATTTTTTTCTGACTGTGAGTTCAGACTTACCTTGACCTTCTACCTCCAGCCCTTTTTCATAGGATAGGTGGAGTCTCAGTGATAAACTAACAGAGAGATGTCTGCTGCCCACAAGCCCTGGAATGGCCTGAGAGACGTTCCTTGCTTGATGAAGTCTAGTCACTAATTCTGTGTCTAACAGAATTATCTTTCTTGGACTTATTTTTGTCCCAGACTCCAGTCCTGATGTGCTCTTTCCTGGAGAATGAATCACAACTTTTTTAGTGGGCCTGCTTCAGCCAGTGAGAGTTCAGTGGTGCACTGTGGTCATATGTTGACTTCATACATGTATATTGAGACATTGTACAGACAGGCATTGTCTTTCGAGTCCTGTCTCCCATGCAGGACAGAGTTACAGGCCAGCTACTCTTTGGCACTCTGAACATGTGTCTTATTGCAGGGTTAGGAACCAGGAAGGGGCTTTGCCACACACCAGTGAATTCAGATATCATCTTAAAGCTGTTTTCTTGGCTCCTCAGCTTCCACCAGGCACAGACTTTCCCATAAATATTTCTTTTTTCCTTCTCTGTTCCAAAACCACATTGATATATTTCAGTTTTATATGTGCTTTGGAACGACATCTACCATGTCTCCTACTAACACCTTTTGTTCACAGGGACACTTGCAAACTTGCTTTCCAGTCTTGTGCTTTCAAAAAGTTTAAACTCTGGTAGAGATTTGACTGCTCTGATATCTCTCTTAGGAGGCAGTCATGGCTATAAGATATTTTCTCTCATAGAAGATGTTCAACAATCAGATATAAGATATTCAATAGCAATTAGCTCTATGAAGATTCTTGTTCAAGATTATCAGTATATAAAGTCAGCATATGCACTTCAGCAGAGGAGTCTTTTAAACATAAACTTTCTCATCACAGTTGCTCAGTTAGCCACATTTTTTTTCTCTCCTTTAAGTTAACTCCCTCGAGTCTCAAGTCCTGTGACTTTACTTTGCATGAAATTAAACTGTGCTATTTTTTCCTCAGCCTTATAATAGGACTTGAGATACAGTACTCTGTGTCAGCTCTTATTCATCTGACGCTGATAGATGAGTGTGATCAAAGGTCGGTCTTGTCCTTAGGAGTCTCCGACGGTACTGAAGATGGCCTTTACTTATGTTGTTTTAGTAGTAGTGTTGGAAACATACTTTTATGTTTTTTGCAAATGTCTAGTACATCCAAAGTGTGTCCTTTTTGGTAAAGTCTGTAAGGGCAATAGGTAACTGGTTGAAAGAAGCAGTATCCCTCCCTCCCTTTTCACCTGCTGATAATTCACTTACAAGCTCAGCACTCACTGGAGTCTCAAGTGAGCCAGTTCAGCTAAAAGCAAACTACATGATAGCAGAGATCTGTTTTCTGCTAGTTTAGTTCTCTGAATGAGTGTACTGTGGAGAGAGATGAGCATCGATATTGGGACAAGGGAAGCAATTGGTGCTAAGCGGCTGGGAGCAGGAGCAGGAGGGGTGGAGTGGCTCTTTTGGCATCAGCTCACTGCTGCCGTGGCTCAGCTTCTCTTGGCATCGGACTCTCAGTCTTCTCTTCTCCCTAGGGTCTTTGACTCACACCCAGCTTTTCTACTATCTGCCTGACCTGACTGCACTGGGACATGTTTTTTTTATTCAATCTTTACTCTTTTGTTTTATAATTTTGTAGCCAAGTTGTCTGCCTGAAACTAATTGGTAGGTTCATCTGAAAACAGAGTCAGTGTCATGGCTTATAACATTACATCCCAAGTGTTTGCTAGAGTGAATCACAGTTTTCTTTCTCTGCTTTCTTGCCTTCAGCAGGGTTGATTTAGCCAACTAAAATTAAAGATTAAAGATCCCAATAGCCGTGTTAATATCAAATATTCATCAGTTGTTACAGAGCAGTCACAATTCTATCCCAACATTTAACTTTATTTGTGTGTGTGTGTGTGTTACAGCAAACAATCAAATAAACACCCTTCTAATGAAGGAGTAATTCTTACAGAAAATGCAATAGTAGTAGAATTTTAATAACTGGTACCCTAATATTTGGGTAAATTCTTGAGAAGTCTAAAATTATCCAGGAAAATAAACAACTCAATTACCCACAGTCAAGTGCCCTTGATTCCTTTTAAGAGGAAACCGTGTCCTGTTGTGTACTGTAATGCAAAAAGAGATGAGGATAATTTCAAATACAAAAAGATAAATAAGTTTTATAGTGCTGTCCATTGTTCCAAGCACTACTGCCAAATAGTGAGCCAAAACAATAATTTAAAAATTCATACTATAACAAATTGTTTTCCCTGGATGTACTCTTCTATGCTCAGATTACACAAGTATAGCAAACCAATATGCTTTCCATGTGTTATCTAAATGAGCTACAATTTTTGCTATTGGCTTGCAAATGTCTCCACTATGTTGACAGCAAATAACGATATGGCTTGCACTGGATCAACATAAATATTAGTTGATTATGTGACATTTTGTCAAATAAAGGACACCAAGTACTTTTCTTTAACATTTTGCTACATATGTCCTTTCCCAGATAAAATATTTATGAAGGTAAAATGTAGCTATGTACTTCTAATTTTGAAACAGACTGGTTTTATAATTTCATATTAACTGTGTTTGAGCTCTTCCTCTCCTACCCTAATTTTTCCCAGGATGTATGAGAATGTTGGAAACAATCTACAAGAACAAATTTTGAGCATATGTCTTAGGAACAATTACTAGTGTTTTAAGATTATCTGGACCCACGCAAAGTCTAAAGATTAATATTACTTGTTTATCAAGACTTTAGGACTAGGTCCCGTGCTGAATTCTCTTGGAGACAGAAAGTAATCTTAAATTAGTTCTGTAAGGACTGATGAAAATTCCAAGTATGCATCAAGGACACTTTTTTTTCAGCCTCACTGACTGCTGAGAGTGTAGTTTTTAAATGTGTCTTGTGCTGCTTTCCTTAGCATGTTTAACTTAGAGAAATCATGCCTGTAAGTGCACAAGATGTATTTGACAATACCAGGCGTATAATTAATATTGGTTGAGAAAATAGGAGGTGGCATTTTCTGAGATTTAAAGAGCCTGAGTGCCTCCATATCACTCGTGCCTAAACATTTCAGCTTATGTCTGCACCCCAGGGTTCAGCATAGAGTAAAGGTGTCTGAGTTTGTTTTAAAATAGCTTGAGCAGGTGCTTGTGGCAATCTAACCATAGCATCATGGAGCTCAGTGGGGGCAAATTTATCCAGCTTTTCAGGAAGATGCAATACACTGTACAGACACAGTATTAAATAAAGACTGGGTTAACAAAACTATTCCGTTTGTTATTTATTAGAAAAATAAATGTAACTCAACTAAAGCTGCTGGGGAAGAATTGAAGTAAATCAATTTCTGAGGACACTGGCAGTTAGAGCAGACTTTGCATAGCTCACAAACATACATCCTCACAAACAAATCCAGGTTTATAATTCTTTAGAAGGTAACAGCTGATTAGCAGAGATTCAGTACGAAGAGATGGGGCGATATTGATCACAGAATATGTAATAATCAGTTCTTTGCACTGATTACAGGAGTGGTAAAACTATTAAAGATCTGGTTTGTCACCAGTTTACAACCTGTCACAAATATCGGGAAAGAAACTTGTTCATGAAAAAGTTCCTTAGTTCTCATCTTCCCGGCTTTGTACATTTATACATGAAGGCATTGTAAGTACATAAAAAGAACTATGCCAGATTATAACAAAAAGCTTTGTTATCTCCACCACTGACCTTTTCAGGACAAATGTGTATATTCGTTTTAATACAATATTGTAAAATGAGAATTCCTATTACATATTTTCAGTTGCTTTTAAGCAGTTTGTCCTGGGATTAGTCTTTCTGGAAAAGCTCAGTAAAATATGATGAAGGAAGAAAACACAAATTTGTTCTCATGAACAATTTCTTTGAACTGTTTTTCTAGGAAACCCTAGATGGAACACAGAATTGGTGTGAGGGATGCAGAAAGGTAGAAAATATGCATTTCATTATTTCTATGAAGTTCTGACTAAATGTAGATGCTTTACTAGCTTCTATAAATCTAAACCAACACAAATACATAAGGCTACTAAAAGTGTGAAGGCTGTTTGGATTTCTAGTGTGTACTGAAACAGTCTCATCCTTTTAGTGGCCTCATTCCTTCACTACAAAAATGAGTAGAAAACCCTCCATTTTGTTGGAATACAGAGACGTTATGTCAAAGGCTGGAAATTTCAGAGAGCTGGCCGGATAAGAACCTGATTTAGAAAACCAAACTAATCTGTGCTGCGTGGGAATACAAAATAGAAAATTCATGGAGGAATGAATAAAACTAAAAGGTGTGAAGAACAGAAGATGCCAGGGCAGAAAGAAGATAAGGTTAATACCAAGAGGCAGGCAGAAGCACAAGGGATTACCAAAATCAGGATCCATAAATCTCATAAATACTTTTTTATGAAGTTCACTGTCAAGAATGACACCTTCTCTCCCATCAAAAAGTGGCCTGCACAGTGGACAGTACATTATGGCTAACATTTATTCCACTGAGAGAGAACTCATAATTTCTTTTAGAGTAGACTGCACTTCCAAGGAATTTTAGGTGAACTTTGCTCAGTCATTTTACTCTACCACCTTTCCTCTGGAGAATCTAGGAAATTACAAACAGAAGGTTATATTAAACTAAGTAGCTAAACCCAACAAATATGATTACAAATTTCAGCATTTAAAATTAGGAAATGACAGAATTACAGTCACCTGAATAAAATATTGCAGTTTGAGTTAGTTAAACTTGACATCAGGGAACTCTTTTCAAGAATTACATATTAATGGACAAATTTCAAGCTGAGATGCAGTGAATCAAGAATTCAGATGCTCTTGGGAAACACCACTAGATCTTCTTACCTTACATAAATATCCTTTCCTTTCTAAGAATAATGCTTACAAAATGAACAGGCCTTTCAAGCCACAAAAGTTCTGTTTAAACCCCTTTCTATAACTTTCCTATCCTAAAAAGTTATAAACTCAGAAACGGTTCTTCTACCACAGAGATAAGGATGCTCAGTAGGATGCTCAGTAAGAACTTGACTGCTGCTACTGATTTTGATGCCTCATGCTCGGATTCCAAAATGCTAAGCAATGATATTAAACCATACAGAACTTTTCCCAAGCACATCTAGTCCCAATTACTTTTTAATATTAATATCTACGAATGAATATACAAACAAAATTTTGTGGCATAAACTAATCTTGAATTAGTACACAAAAAAACCCAACCCTGTATTGACAGGTGCTCTCATTGGATTTATTGCACTTTCCCCTTATAGATATCGTTAGTCAAGGGATTCTGGATTAATCTGTTCCAGGGGTGAAATAGTGAGGTTTCTAAGTAGAAGCATGTAAGTTGAAAGTACCGTTCTCTGAAAACATTTGTTGCCTGTTTTCTGATGTGGCAATGGGCTTAAATCTGTAGACAAGAGAAGAGAAACCAAAATGTTTCTTTGTGTATTTCAAGGACCCTTCAGACATTAATTGAAGACAACAAACGCAGATTAATGTTTTATTGCTAAAAAAAAAATGAACCAAAACAATTTAGCTTTTTGAAGTTCACAAGAAATTAAATTAAGGACTGACACAAGATAAAGAAAATGGTTCCTAACAGTCAGGCAGTCACCAATCAGAGGAGCTGTGGCCCGCAGGCTTTGCCTTAGGCCCTTCATGCACTCAGTGATTAGCTGCCAGGAATTGGCTGACCTAGAGGTCATTATTATTCTTAATATAAACAGTTATAAATAAATCTGAGAGTACGAAGGCAAAAATGCTGAGATGTACATTGCCACAGGAACAGGAAGCTCAAGTTTGATCTCCCTTGCACTACTGTTATGACACTATAACTGCAGATACTGGAGAAGTCAGATTTGATTCACACTGAACTGTCAAACACTTGCAGGCTGGGATTTTTTTTGTATTTGTCAAAATGTGATATTTCACCAAATATTCTTGTAATGCTGTAGAGACTCATAAAAGATAAAATAATTTGTTCATGTCTTCGTGTTTTTTTGCAGGATTAGAGACAACGGTATTTACACTGAAAAACTCAGTTACACTGAATTTCATAGAACCATAGAATCATTGAATAGCTTGGGTTGGAATGGATCTTTAACAATCACCTAGTTCAACCTCCCGTGCAATGATCACAGACATCTTCAACTAGATCAGGTTGCTCAGAGCCCCATCCAACCTGACCTTGAGTATTTCCAGTGATGGCGCCTCCACCACCTCTCTGGTCAACTTGTTCTAGTGCTTCACCACTCGCATCATAAAAACTTTCTTCCTTATAGCTAGTTTAAATCTTCCCTTTTTTAGTTAAAGCCTTTCTGACCTTGGTAGCACCTCTGGTGAAGATGGACTGTCATCTACATCGTCATCCATTGACTGGACTTCCAAACCCAGAGACTCTCACCTGTTGTAAAGAGACACCTGGGAAGGAAGGATGGGCAAAGAGTGGGGTTGACTGCTGCCCTGAGTGTGGACTTGCCTTCATTCACTCCTTTCCTTTAAGATACTGCCTTCAACCTGCAAAGGGGAGGATACACGATCCTCATGATCTTCATTTTTTCCTGGTGGCTGTTCTCGTTTCTGTTTCAGGGAGGGCAAAGCATGGTTCCACCAGTATATCTCTTTCCCAGAATCCCTGATGCTCCTTAACCTTTCTACTTCTTCTCATAGCTCTGCCACCAGGCTGAGCAGATCATCCACCTGCTCACACCTCACACAGCTGTTCTCACTACGGCCATCGGTTACCAGCGAAAGGCTCTGGAACTCACTGCAGCCCAAGACCTGGATGGCTGTATGTTTTTGTGGGAGTGCTGTCTGAGTTGCCACATCCTTTCTGCCGAGTGCAGAGGACACAGCTTTCCTCCAGCTGGATACCATACCTGTATGTCAAATTTCATTTGATTTGAACTATTCACTTGGCTTATTTTTAAAATAATCCATAGAGAAATCTTAATTTCATAACAGGTAGCAGCGGATTCATTTACAAATACGTTGTTCATTCTTAAGTTTACAAGTGCATGATATAAAAGTGAAGGTCTTATCCCTGATTGTTTACTGCTGAAGTTCAATACAATGGACTGCATGGAAGAACCAAAACACTGGAGAAGTGCAAATGAAATTCAAAGCTCATGGCAGCAGTTTACACTGAATATGCATTTCTTGTTCATGAAATTAGTTATTCCTGACTTGTTTTTTACAGATTCAGAATAGAGAATGTGTATTCATTGCCGTGAAAGGGAGGAGGAACCTTGCTACTCCTTTGTCCTTTTCACTTATTAAAGATATTTCTCCTATCCTCTAATAATCTCAAAAAATTGCTAAATTTGTTCCCTAAAGCTCATGAAAAAATAATTTATTGCCCTGGTGAAAAAGAAAAATAAGAATCAGGTGACTATTGTGTATGTTCTCATTTTAAATTTAGGAAATTATTCTACTGCTGATCAGGAAGCCCTCAGTAAATTAATTCTTGATATGCTTTAAGCAGATATTACCAGCCAGACCAAGATTACCCTTGCCAGAAAAACATTAGATAAAAACAAGGCCACTGCTGAAGGAGTTGTGATCAGTCATCTAATGCTCATTAGAAGGCTCTGAGGAGAAAAGATAGAATTGATGAAAAATTGTTTATTCCTTCATCAGACTCATGTTATCCGTTAAGGAATTGAACCCAACTCAAACAGAAAGATTCTAATGAAACATAAATTAATGCAACCACACAGGCAAGAGCTACTGTTGACACCATTATCAGTTAAATCCTGGTACCACTTTACTCAAATAATCCCTTATTATTGCATTATAAAAAAAAATTCAAAAAGTATTTTGGCATTTGAGTACACACAGCAGAGAACGGTGTACCTTAATGCTTTTGTATTATCTGGGATACTGTGTTCCTTCTGTTTCAAGAGATTCTATTCCTATTTTTAGTGATTAGTGTTTCTTTATTTTCTATACTTATTTTTATTTATGCATTCATAATCATAACGTAGGTAAGGGAAAAGAGATAGATATACATGTTAAATATATGTATATGTCATCTAGTTTACGTTGTCTGTGTGTTTAATCTCATTCCTAGCATAGGTATTGTGACAGCAAGTGTGGGATTTAAAAATGCTGGACTGTGCCTAAAGGGCCTTAAACTGACATACACATTTATTTTCCTCTGGAATTTTTGGTATCTCTTGTGGAATCTGCTTTTCTTGGAACTCTGAAAAGAGACTACCTTCAGTTCTCTATAACACATGTCAAAATGTAGCAGTTAGAAATATATACATACCATGCTGTTATAACTGAAACCTTTTCATGAAAGAGGAAAGACATTGGCAGAACTTCTTGAAAACAAAACCTAATTTTATTTATTTTTTTAAACAGATATGAGAAATTAACTGAAAGTCAGTGTTTTTTTCTGAAAATGCCAGTAAGTCTTAGTAGAAGTTATGTCTATTTAAAACAAAGAAACAACCCAACCCACCTTTCTTCTTCACTCTTTCAGAACTCACATTAGAGCTTATGACTGCTATCATGTGACAAGGAGTGTGTACTGACACAGATATAGCATTCAAGAATTAATATTAATTTCTTCCATACCTGTTCTCTTTGTATTGAGCTTGTCTTGATATACGATATGAAAGAACATAAAAGAGATGGCCCTTGGATATTACCACAGTCTTTCTTTTCTTAGATATATTTTACTTGTTATCAGCCAAAATAAAATATTTATATTTAAAAGAACAAAAGGATTTCAAAACTAGTTTTTTAAGGAGGACTCCTACTTTTTTGGTGGTTGTTGTTGTTGGCATTTATTTCTTCCGGTAATTAAGCTCTTCCAATAACTGTCTCTGAGGACTTCCTAGCTTTTCTCTGCTCATAACCAGGAATGATTCCCCTTTCCTAAACACACAGTGATGCTTGGGCTTTGTCTGGACTTCAAATCATTGCAAAACCTGAACATGCATTAAGTTCTCTTTTTCTATTCACCACCTCCTCCACAACACGCACACAGAGTTTAGTCTGAACAAGTGCCATTTTGGATATCCTGAAGACATGAGAGGGTATCACAGTGTATTTCCGATGGTCCACGTCAACACCATGGCACAAAACTATTTTACAAATTATTTTTTTCATATGAGGCTTGTGCAAACTCATAGCAACATCTGTCCTTTAGTACAGGAATTTAGGTCAGCAGAGAGTGCATGAAACTTCTTTTAATACTTTTTTTCAGAATGTTATGAAAGAAAAAATAATCAATATTGGCTAGGAGCTCATGCAGATCTCTAAAAATGTTTACAATAAAAATGTAAAATTTTATTAACTAGTCAAAATCATCTTATCCAGTATGGATTATTCATAACATTAATACATTTGTTATTCCAGACCTTAATTTATCCTCATTACTCTTCGGTTTTCACCAGGAAAAAAAGGACATCTCTAAAATAAGCAAGAAAACAAACAAACAAAAAAGTGGAGAATAGTAGAATATTTAATTTCTGAGGCAGTTAATATATAGAATATATTTAAATTGGTGACCATTAAAAAAATAAGATAAAAAAGCTGGAAATGGTACTGATGTTTAAGAGTTTTGTTGAGAATCAAAAGGTTCAGAATACAGGAATGTGAGGCTGAGACAAACCTTAATTGTCAAAAGGCTCTCCAGCCTGCCAATCCTTTACAGAATATCTGCATTACATTACTTGCTTCTAGACTTACTTTCATATCCAAGTGACAGAGTTGCATATTAGTATGGGAAATGAAACTCAGTGAGACTCTTTCTGCATGTTCATAGCAATCATGTCTCTTCATGTGCAACTAGAAACATTTCAAATCTAAGATTTGGGAATTAGTAAGGAAATAGTGGAAAAATTATATTTTTTTTTTCGAAAGTTATTTAATAGAGCCACCCGCCCCCCCCAGCAAACTCATGTAAAAATTAAAAGCACATAAAAGCATCTGCAAAAAAGACTTTCAAACTTACCTTCTCCCTTTTTGTAGTAATACCCTCAAAAGGATCCTGTTTTCAAAGATATCTAACAGTGAGTCCACTAATATAAGAGCTGTGAGACATTCTAAAGTGAAGATACTAGCCACTTTTTTAATTTTTTTTTTTCTATTTTTATATTCAGTACAGCAGTTCACTAATGATATTTCCATTTCTTATGTGGTCACATGCAAACTGCATATCAAAGAAGAAATGCTATTGCTGGGGATAAATATTCACATTAAGTAAATAATAATGGAAAAGAGATGAAAATAATGGAAAACAGAAGGTCATAGCAGATATCACTCTACAGGAAAGTAGCAGAAAGGACTGATGTTGGTCTTATGTAAATTACATGACCATAGTACATAGTGTCCTCAGGGAGCAACGGGGAACCATTATGTTGTTGCATGTTTGATTTGCTATGATAAAGTATTCACCTTAAGGATCTTGTTTTCATTTTCTATGACAGTTAATCACATAATGATAAAGAATTTTGTACTTTTAGGCTCAGTCTAATCATGCAGGGGAAAAAAAAATGTGAGGGGAAACAGAAATAGAGGCAGAAGCAAAGTAACTGAAGCCTTGCAACAAGCCAGAGAGAAGCAGGACTCTTTGCTGACACCTCAGTAATCCCACTTTCAAGATCACGCAGATGTACTAAAACAATGGGGAAAAAAATCAACATCAATTCCAGTTAACAAGAGCCAAATTTACTAGATGAAAGAAAAGATAATAAGAGGAAAGGTAGCAAGTATTATGGTTACAGAGAAATATTAAAGCTAAAGATAACTTCTATTATTTTGGTAACAAATACAGTTTAATTCACAGTTTGGCTGTACACCCTTTATATTCATTTATTTCTGAAAACACTTCATATTTTCCTTTTTTTCAAGCATCGCTAATGATGGCTGAAGTCAATGGGAATAATTTATAATAAGATTTCACATAAATCTGTCTTGTGGAATAGGCTAAGAAATGTCCCAGAAGATGAGGTACAAATGAATTTCTTTTAGTAGCCCCTGTTATCTTCTTCTGTAAATATTTTAGACTAATTTATTTCTCTGCTGAATTAATGGTCTGGTGTTTTATTTGAACCCTATTAAAGTCACGTGAGTGAAGCAGATGCCAGCTTTTGTAAAATCAATATATATGAGTTCCTTCAGTTTGTCTGAAAGTGTTTATTTGGAACATGTTCTTTCACTCAGGAAAAAAAAAAAAAGAAAAAGATTAAAATATCCAGCTGATTCTGCTCCAAAACACTATTTCAGATTCAAGTACTGAATGGGCAAGGGAGACGATGATGGGAACACACCGAAAGCTGAAAATGTTGCAATAAAAACATGAAGCACAATAGAAACTATGGCCAATTCAGTAAGAAAACATAATCACCGCCAAACCATACTTCCATTCCTTCTCTTCTTCCTCAACCAAATAAATAAAAGATTCACAACCTGACAGGTAAAAATATATGTTTGAAGTAGGGGATTCATCTAATTATTAGGTAAAAATAAAGTCTGCGTTTGCTTGTGACTCCCAGGATACAATGACTGACATATCTATTATATGAACCGCTACTGATAAACTATCTTTTTAATTCGGTTTTTGCACAAATCTACTTTGATAGAATGGAACATGCTTACAAGGCATATAATTCCTTCTTTACACAGAGTATAATTACTAAAGGAATTACTGATCTAAATCTACACAGTCATTAATTGAAAATGCTCATCTTTCAACAAAGAACATTCTAATAACCTTCAAACGCAGATGGCAAACTTCACTTTAACAGGTTTTAATTTTTTTTTATTTTATTTACAACACTTTTTAAGTTCCAACTCCGTGGATATATTTGCTGAAGTTGCCAGACCTTTATTTTATGATAAACTTTTATCTCTTTGTTGTAATGCACAAAGGGATTTCAAATGCAATGTTTTATTCATTTTTCAAAGTCCAAAGCTCCTTAAAAGCCTCTGAAGGTTTTTTTGGGGATTTTTTTTGTTTTTTTTTGTTGTTGTTTCTTTTTCTTCCCTCCCTCCTTCCCCTCTCAGTCTCCCTTTCTAGCAATCAGCAACAATAGGGCTCTTGTGACGCTCAAAATACAAGTTCTATTTTTCCTTGGTGTCAAGGAGCCTGCCTTCTGAGTGACACTCCTAGGAACTCTAAAATGAGATCTATAGTTGGGGTTATTTGGCACTGAAAAGCGTTACTCGGCTTCTACTCTCCAGTCTTTCATGAGAGCAAGGAGCAAAGGTGAAAGGTTGCTACTAGGAATTTGAAAGGCTTGTTTCTCTTCAATAGTCTGAACTCATCTTATGTTGCCGGGGAAGACAGAGCCCTGATCAGCTAAAATCATTCATTACACTGTGAAACTCAACTTATTTTTTAAAGGGAACAAAGACAATGAGATAAAAAATGAGAAATAAGATTTCTTGATTATTATAACACAGTCTGTCTTTTCCTAAAGAAAAGAAATCAATAACATATAAAATTATATCAGATTTCTTTATATTTTCAGTTGACATTGACAGGAGTTATGAAAATCAGTTATGAAGACTGGGTTTATTTTTTTTAAATATTTTCTTACTAAAAGAAATACAACAACTATATACAGATTGCATCCAACACTTTTCTTTTTGTACTTTTTAATAATAAACAATTTTTTAAAGCTAGCTTTCATATTATTTATATTTTTACACAAATTGGAAGTTAACAGACAAAATGGAACAGTCGATTACCCAGTATGACCTCCTATAGAATTTAGGCCCATGATGTTTTGTCCAGTTGCTACTACATCAACCTCAATTTGATATGGTTGATTGAAAATGTCTTTCAGAAAACCTTTACGATTTAAGCTCAGAATGTTACATGTCCTGTACAAGAGATACTGAACACAATACATTATAATATATCCCCAGGAATTAGAAATATTCAGAACACTGAAAAATTATATTTGCTTAGAGGGACAGATCATAGGGCATGGATTACTAGGAAGGCAGGTACATAGGAGGGATGTTAGAGGAAAGAAGGAGGTTTATCAAGATGACAGTGATGCTGTTCATCACAAATCTTCTGGGAAGCAACTGTTCCCGAGTCAAAACCAGACCACTCTAAGAAGATAGGTTCTTGCTTTCACATAAAGACACAGTGAGGTATGGGGAAATAACAAGGTGTGTCATATCTGAATAAGTAAAGCAACCCTTTTTTTCTTTCCATAAAAACTCAAGCATCAAAGGAAAGTTAACTGCTTTTCACATTAAGAAAGCCCAATCAAGTTGACAGAAGAAGTGTTTGTATGGTGAGATTGTTTCAGCTCCAAGCATCAGGCAGGTTCACAAGTGTGAGTGTTCTGATGTGGCAGAGAGTCATGTCTCTCAAAAGGGTGACTAGAAAACGGATGGTGGCAAAGGAGCACAGGGGTCAATAGGAAGAACTTTGTAAAAGCAGATGATATGAGATCATTTTTTAATTTAGAAACAAGTTTTACTGACAAAATTCTTCTCAAAATTACTGTCAACTCAGTCCTGCTCTGTTAGAGCCCAAAAACTTATTTCCCAAATGAAATAATTTAATTTTGCTTGTGAATCTGGCATGCAACAATTTACTGAAACCTTGTTTACCTTGGTGGGCCAGTGTAGGTACAGAGGTCTATTTAAATATGTAAAATTAGGTTTCAGGGAGATTTCTTTCTTTTTCTTTCTTTTTTCTTTGACAAAATTCTCTATGTGTAAACTGAAAATTAAATTACTTTTTCTTTTATATAGGCTAATTAACAAAGTAAATGCTGATGTCAAGTTGAAGAACACAGAAAAGTCCAAAAATTTAAGTAAGCATATTCTTATACGTCAGTTTCTGGATGAGAGTAACTTTACAGGTGTTTAAATATATCACTTCTGCCCTGTGTACTTGAAATAGTCTTGTGATGAATGAATAAAGCAGTTAGTAGATAAATAAAATCTAACTACGGTCTTTGTATTATCCTGATATGCAAACTCAGCCAAACACAGCAATTGCAGGGATTTATCATTGGTTCTTTTCATCTGTATGAACACGAAAAATATCTGAAGACAGCATATAAGGCTATGGATCCAAAGCTTAGTCATGTCAACGTCTTAAGACTCAGACTTAGGGAATATTTCATGTGATGCTACTTCCTGATGGAAACTGTTAGGCGAAAACATATTATGTTGGATCTGACATCCTGAGCGCAGTGAGGCTGCTGCAGCTTCATGCCCTAGGTCCAGCCAGTGGCAAAGCTGAAAATGTATTCCCAGTAGGCACTTGCACACAGAGCACATGTATACATCACATGCAGATACACGGCCAACCACGTGGGCAACACAGACAGACACACAAAGCACTCATATGAACACACACACAGTACCAATGACCTCGTCCTGCTCCACTCTCTGGCTGAGGAATATGGACGTCCCCTAGTGAGAATATGTATATACACACACACGTAGAAGTGATTTGTTTTCACTCAGTTCAGTCTCCACAGTTACTGGCACACAGACACACACTCGCTCTGTTTGCTGCACCACAAACACCCAGGCCCCTGTAACCTGTGGTCTGACTCCAGCTATGGAGCTCAGACTCCCCATATAGACACCCATGCACATCGAACAGAGATCCCCTCACCTGCAAAAGTCATGAGAAATGGAGCGTCAAGAGAAGACAGGACAGACTGCTGACCAGGCATGGACAGACAAGCATACCAACCAACCACCTTTTTACCCGTGACCAGTCTTTTTTGTCCCGCTTACCCCTTTGTTTTCCCACATTTATTCCTCCCTAAATCACCTAAATCCTTCCCTTTACATAGAGGGCTATTTTCTTCAGATACACCCCCCCAAAAATAAATCAAAGGAAAAATCAAGTACCTATTTGAAAATATTTGCTCTTTGTTAGTTTTATTATCATAGATAATGGGATACTCAAAAGACAGAAGCCTTGCAAAACTGGCCTATTCTAAAGGCAGGGATGATATTCCTTCCCTTTCCTCCTGCCCCTTTCTTTCTCCCCCACAGAACTGTTTAACTTCCCTAATGCTGATAAGTATGAAGCATAATAGTAATTTTATTTACAGAAAGTTTTACATTCTTGGCGGGCAGATATCACAAATTATTCTAAAGTCTTTCCCTCCATTCCTTAAAAATTTTGTCAGCTGTTTGTATTTTGATATCTTCTGGTCTTTTGTTTGTTTAAAACAATTCTGTTGCCTTATCTCTTCATGGCACAAATTTTCCTTTTTGCATAAAACTGATGGCCTTGGCAATATTAGTCAGTTTTCTGAGCTGAAGTTTTTCGAAGAAACCTGCATTTACACAGAAGTTTGGATGCGACTGGAGGAGGGAGACAGGAAAGAATGAGAAGCTAGAAAAGAATATAAATTGATGATTCTGGTTTGGAACATTTGAACCATAATGTAAATTCTTTATTTTGATTTAGCTAACACTTACTTCTGAATCAGTTCAACAAAATATTAAACTGTATTTCTCTATCCATATTCTGCCTAGTAAATTCACCACCAACAATCCTTTTTTGAGCACCATTCAAACTTAAGTCAGCTTCATTTGCTAATCAGGAAAGCAAGCCACTAGCAGGAAAGGGCAGAAGTGTGGAATGAGAAAGATGGTAAAAAGAAGAGACAATACACACATATAAGATTTAGGTTTATCAGCTGATTAGAAAAGTGAGATCTACTGTTAATTCTCACTCTGAATAACATTGTACTTTTCTTTAAGACTTCATTGAGTCTTCATTTTTCATTGAGACTTAGCAACTTCAAGAGCCATTCTGACTAGCTAGAAAGTTATCTGATAAAAATCAAAACAAAATAAAAAAGAGCAATTCAACTGTTACAGTAGCTTAAAAAAGAATAGGATAATAACAAAGGTCCTAGTGAAGCAAAACAGTGGTCTACCTATACCAGTATTGTATCTCTGACCAGGCCAGCAGAAGAAAAGGAGGATTACACGTCTATATACTCATATGGACTCAGTGACTAACACTAATTATCCCTCTCCCCCCAAAGGTTTTGTGTATAGCTATGTGTATATATCAAGAAGATAACTTAGTTTTAAAAAAATAGTGAAACAGTGAGACTACAACTATGCAAGTATATATATATTTGTATGCATAAATTTATAATACATATGATAATAAAAATAATAATAAATATAATAAATCTACCACTTTGATCCATTAATTATAATTAAGTTAATGCAGTGACTTTTAGTTTATCTGTCATCTTTGACTTTGGGAAACTTTTTCTATTTTTCTTTTTATTTTAAAGACAAAAAGGTAATTTTCCTCCTCTTTAAATACTTTTTTACTAAGAACTGCAGAGGTGGCACGATAAATTACTACCTTATTCCACTTCTCTCCCATTGAAAACTAGCTCTTTTCCATTGTTCCTTCCTTCTTTTCTCCCTCCCTCCCTTTCTCCCTCCCTCCCTCCTTTTTGTTCATTCTCTTGATAGAAAACTTGTATGCTCGTAATAGCAAATGACAAACTTCCAAGAGATCAAATACATTCCCTAAATTTTTTCTGTTGATACATTAGATCTGTGTGTCCCTTTACCTGTGGACATTGTAAGGATTGGGTTAGTGGACTGTTCAGATTGCACTTGACAGAAAAAACTAGAACCTCTACATGAGCTGGCTTGTGTGCTGGAGCACAGGGAAGAGAGAAACACAGCTGTCATACATCTAGGTCTAGCCTGAGGCAAATTTTTGGGAGGTGAATACTCCCAAGTTTGAGATATTATATATTTACCCTTCATTTGCTATAAATATGTGTACATTTCTAAGGTTAATATGCATCTGTTAGCAGGCAAAAACTTCCCTAGAATAATAATACATTTTTTAAAATGCTATTTATGCAGCTGTTTGTGCAGGGAGAGGTGGTCAAACAAGTTAGAAAAAAGTGTCAATGTTTCTGTGAAAAAAAGACTCCACATAATAAATTTAGAAAAACTGATAAAATGAAAAGATACTAATACTCTGAAAACAGGACTCTAAAAGCCTTGTATCTGCCTCTGCTTTTATCATGGTGTCACATTTGCTGGTATGGAACAAGTCACTTAATTTCTTTTCTTTTGTTTCTTCACCTGAAAAATTGAGACAATACTCTTATGTGAAACAAAACTAGTAAGGAACAAGCTGCTGATGTTTTACAGTGGATTACTACCAATAATAAATATTGTTATTTTTTTTTCCTCTTTATTTCTGTGCAGGGAGGCAGAAACAGAAAAAGGAAAGAAAATGAAGAAAATGGCCTAATGGAAACTTTTTATGTTGGAAAATGAAGACTTATCAACATGAACAGATTTGTAGAACTATGTCATTAACACTGAAATTTTCCAAATCAGAAAGCCCACAAAAAATTATCTTGGGTTTTTATTTGATTTTATTGATGATTTTTTTTTCCAAGAAAGTAAATACTTCTTAATTGATTATATATTCTCACTTATTTTAATTCAATTATATCAGGATAATCTTCATAATTGCATCATTGGCAATATGAAACCTTTTATATACCTATATGCCCATAAGGTTTTATCTATGTAAGTAAATATAACAAGTCCTGCGGAAAGAGAATACTGCGGTAGTTCCTAACTGACATTTAAATGGGATATGTTTTACAGGATATGTCATAATTTTGATTTTTTTTTTCTTGTTTGGGAAAAGATATATGTCAGATCATCAGATGTCAGAATTTCTGAGGGGGGAAAAATTGTGAGTTTTGAGTTGTATTTATCTTCATTCACTTCATTATCTCCATCTTTTATAATTTGGTTTGTATTCTCTCTTTTTGTAAGGGTCCTTCTTTGAAGAATACCTACCTTCAACTGTACTAAAACTCATCAATGTATTTTTGTTCTTATTTAACCTTAAAGACATGGCTTTATATATTCTGTAAAAATGCAGATGCAGATTTTACAGTAAAATACCCTACCATTCTTTGTCACAGATCTATATTACAAAGCCACCTTAAAAAATATGCCCCTTAGGACTTCAAACAAGGGATATTTCTGGAAAATTTAGTAACCAACCAATTCAATATGGTGTTCACAAACATTTGGTCATCCTAAAAAAAATACGTCTTTGAAGAGTCTTTTGGAGCAGCTGAGAAATGACATTTCCATTATCTTTGAAAGTGCTCTTAGGAATTCTTTAGGTTCCTTCAGAGCTATCCACTTAAAAGTACAACCTCATGTCATTATTGTCAGAAGGAATCATCCTCAAGGTATTATAATTGATTTTGAGCAACTATGTATCTTTTAGCATCAAACCTTTACCTGCATTATCTGCCTCCTATAGTCTCTCAGATACTTTGACAATTTACAGGAGCCAGTGGTCTCAAATGGCTTCAGGCCTTCATCCCACTTTCCTGACTCTCCTGGACTAAGCAACTGAATTGAGTCTATCAACTTTAATAGTGCACTGATTAACACATCCTCATCATCTGTCCACTGACACAGATGATGTGAATTTGGCACCCATACTCTGGCCCTTTGTCTGCCTATTTTCTGTCACTGAAAAGAATGAAATAGTCACATTGTTTGTCTTAATGATCTCTTGGGGTAATGAAATCCAGTGATGAACTATGTCTTATGTACAACTCTATTTCCTCCTAAGCTCGAGATGTTACTCTGGAGTTTTATGGAGTTTTCCTGTTATATGGTGAAAAAATAAAATGGAAAGACTGGGCAGGCTTCGTGTGTTCTTTACAATTTTCACAAACCTCACTCAAATTCCCTCTAGCCCTTGTCCTTTCAAATTATCCACGTCTTCACAAATTCATGACAGGATGAGCTGGTGAAGAAAATATACTTTATTTAAATAGCTTCAATTATATAATGACCTATTTGCATTTTAATAGAGATTTTGAGAGGAACACCTGAGACTTCCAATAAAATAGGGATTTAAATTTTAAGGTAATTAAGGATCAAGCAGATTGTGAAATTTCTGTTTGATCTATTTAATAAACCTGTTTACTGTCATAGACAATAATGTTGCTGACCCCAACTTGTCCCAAGCTATCAAATGAAAAAAGTCTTCCTTTGGCTGCACTAATTACTCAGAAAGTGAGTGTTATCCATGTCAGGAATATCCTCTTTAAACTGAGATGCTATTTCAGTAATTGCATCTGTAGCTCCTGATGAATAAAGCAGAAGAAAATAATTGAAGACAAAAAATGCTGAATATATCATTATAATCCTCAAATTACCCGTAACATCCTAGCTTTGGCCAGCAGTTATTTGCTCTGGTCAGCTAACAGTGCCTAGCGACTAACCCGACATAAGTTCTATTGGTGTTAATAAGACTTAGTCCCATAAATCCTATGAGTATTGATTGCAGAATGAAACTCTGCACGGTGATTACAAATGGGTCAGAAGTGAAGAAATTGTACAGACAGAATCTCCCACAGGGAATGACTACTTGGAGATTAAATATTGTTCTCAGTTTACCATCTTTGACACAGAAGTGCAAATAATGTCTTCTTTAGACACTTGATGGAGGCAAGGGCAGGTTGTTTTATATTATTGAAATCAGCCAAGTCAGATCACTCTAACATGTAGTTAGGTCTCTATGGGATTTTCTGGGATTTGCACCTAATTGGCATATTCATAGTCATGACTTTTCTGCTGACAAATTACAATCTGTAAATATCAGGACAGGTAGCCTTCCCAGCTATGTTTCAGTGTTTCATGTTTCATCTCTCTGTTTCAAATGATGGTGGTAGAATTGCCACTGTACTGGAAAAGGAATTCACAACTGCTTTTCCATCATAAAATTATCCATACGCTTCTAAGCAGTATTGAGACAAAAATACCATTTTAATAAAAATTATGGGCTATGTACATTCACTGAAGATTAAGTGTTAATCAATACAGCTCTTTCAATCTTTACAGATGTAAAACTGGCATAAAATAGAAATATTGGAAAAAGGGGGCCTAAATAAGAATTTGGAGAAAAATACATTTTGATGTACTGTTTTTTAACAATTTTCCTCTTCATTCATTGAGTCAAGTTAAGAAATACTATAACTTTTTCAGTCTACATATGGGATTGAAAAACAGGTGGGGATGAAAAATTTGTCTTCCATACATAAGTCCTCTGTGCTTATATGAAGTTGACATTTGTGCTCCTGACACAAAGTTCAGTGAATACTGTTCTTTTTGGCTTAGGTGGTTAACAGATTTGTGAGACTGATCATAGCTTAGAAATTGCATTTTTTTAGTATAACATTGTCCTTTATGATTTTAAGTTCAACTCTTCTTCCAGGGGGAGTAATAGAATGTGGAAACCAGATTACAAAACATTTGGCTCCACCGAATAATCTTTTATCTTTTGTAATGCTATTAATTTCAACAGAAATGTAAGTATGGTAACACTCAGCATCATAAATTGTGCTTTGGATTTCTGTACATGGTAGAACTTTTCTAGACTAGCTTAAATTGTGTGTATTTGAAGAAAGAAAAAGGTATCTCAGTGAAGGAGTTAGTTAATTGCAGATATTGGTTTTGCAGAATGAGTTGAAGGCTAAATTGTCTGCCTGACTTATGGGAAAGTACTACCCAGAGTTAAAGTTCAAACCCTTTCATAAAATCAAAGGCAAACTTTGATTATCTGGTATCCTGAAATAATCAGGCCACACCTTCTCTTAAAAGTTAGCACATCTAAAAAGAATCTGCTATTTTTTTTTTTTTTAAGGTGGATGTTCAGAGTATGTTTGTATAGTTTTATTTACATATGTTTCATTGCCATCTTTTATTTTTATCTTATCAATGTTAGCCATCTGCATAACCCTGAATAACTGAGTTTACAGAAGCAGTATCCTTTTCCATATTAGCAGTCTAGCAGACATTTGAAGCTATTGATTATTTACCGTCAGTTGGCACTGGTTGTTTATATGCTGAGCATGTATTTATATCCTGTCCACAAGTAGTTAATCTGTATCAATCATCATTAGTATCTGTAGGTATCTGCCCTGGAATGGCTATCTCGGGAAACATATCACATCTAGCAGAAGTGTCACCATTACCCTCAGATAGCAACAGTGTTATGGAAGGGTTTCTGATGAGCTAAATGGATGTTTTGGAGAAACAAACATTAGAACACCTATTTTCCTTTGTTGCGTTAATTATATTAAACATGTTTCTGATTTTACCTTACCTTTACCAGCGACTTTGAATGATTTATGCTAACCTCTAATTCTCTTCTCATATGATACTGTGGAATCAGAACTGAGTGCTGTGGTCAAGTGGCCACAGGCAGCAATGAATAACAAGAGTAGGTACATATTTCTGTAACTTTTCTGTTGTACAAAAATGTATGGAGAGCCTTGAGACACAATCAGATGTTAGCTGTGTTGCTGCATACCATTAAAAAAAAAGCCTTGGATGCATTTTTTTTCCCCTGGGATTGTTTTCAAGTTGGTGAAAATCTGTATTTTTTTTTTATTTAAAAAGTAAACCCTTTAATTTTGCCTGTGAATCCAATGAAATAGTCTCAATACTATTTCAGTAAGGTATATGTATTGTTCCCCCAGTTCAGCCTCTAAAGAGTGCAATGTTTCAGATGGAACAGAAACGATAACTATTTTGACTACAGCTTTTCTAAAAAATATATACATTTTAGATCAAACATTCAGAAAATAAATTCTAACATTTATTGGTGTATATTTTTCATTAATCTTTTGTTTCAGAATAAGGTGTGTGTGTGTGTCGGGGTGTGTGTGTGTGTGTGTGTTCAGAATTTCACAGTCTCACATGAGAAAGTAGCTTTTGAAAACAGAGAAAGAAATATGCAAATCCACTGCTTCTGAGGCAAGCTACTAATGTAGATAATATTAGTGGTACTTGAATTACTCATATAAAGTGACTAAATCACTTTCTTTAACTCTATGATATTCATATCATATCTAAATTTATATGTCACTGTCTTGTTAAATTGTGGCAGATGATCCAAATCCATCGAGTCAACAGAAAAATATCACCAAGCTTTCTTTGGAACATATGTTGTAGATCAGACACATGTATATTAATTCGGTCACAATGAAGGAAAATCACTTAGACTAGTAATATCAATCACCACCAATTTGTTTAGCATAGAATCACATTTCTTTAAGAAAACTTCTCTGTTGACTTTACAATTTCTGTCATTTTCAAATATTAAACAGCTCTAAATCATTCCATCAATATTATTAGGGCAGAGATTACTAAATTCACAGAATCTAAAGGGGCCATGACGATAGCTGGTAGTGCAGATGTATTGAAAACAGATTATTTGCTCTGCTAGATGTTGTCATGTGTCGTTCAATGAGTGTGCTATACAGTTACAAGGCTCTGAATAAAGCAGTCTCTGTAACTGAAAATTTAACCTTCTTAAAATGAATAGCAATATTCCTAACAGCTTCAAGACACCTGAATTTTATCCTAGCTCTCATATGCCACCTTTCTCTTTAAAAAAAGAAAAACATAAACTCAAAATAGAGGCCAAATATGTTCATATTTGTAAATACAATAATTATAAATATTACAACTTTTATATTTAAATGAAGTTCCTTCCTTCCCATTTTTCTAGTTCCACTGTCATTTACAGATATTTGTTCTGAATGCCATACTTTATAATTCCAAACTTTATAAGTACTTGAAAAATTACTGAACTGCCTGGGACAGAGATCAGGTTAGAATAAACATCTTCAACTGTGACATAGCTGCCACCATTGACTAGACTGACCAAACATGTCAACTACTTTCCATCTGATTTGAGGTGAATGAATAGCTAATCCAAAATGTATTCAATCCCACATCAGGTAGCAGTAAATATATTGCATGGTATAAGAAAGAAATATGATCAAAGTTCAAAATAT
>VWZL01005470.1:946-12275 GCA_013396915.1 Stercorarius parasiticus
AGTAGTTACCATTGCTACCTGGCCGGGTTGGCAGTCTTTCAGCGCTACCCTGCAAGAACTGCCGTGCAAACTGCTGTGATTGGACTGGTGTGTCACAGCCTGTTTGGCTGCCCTCTTCACCAGCCCAGGAAGTACACCCTTGTCATGGTGCTCCCAGGTGGTTCCACAGGTGACCCACACCCATCCACCCACCCCAGCAACGCCCACTCACTGCTTGTTTGCTCTGTGCAAACAAAGGCTTCTTTTATGAGGGGGGAGTGGTCCCACACCCTCCTCATTCACACCTGCCACTGGGGGTGGTGGCTCCACCCTTGGCTTCTCAGCTGCCTCCGCCCCACAGAAGTGACGGGTACTGGCTCGGGCTAGCCACTTCTCCTGGTTTTAAGAAGCCTTGAAAATGAGACCCTAGCCGACCCTTTTTTGCCGCGATTCCCTTCCCTAGTGTGGACTTACCTGCACTGGAGCTGGTCTCCTCGGCGAGTCAAACACTATTTTTCTCCAGCAATATTTTTGTTTGTTAGCTGTCACAATAGGTGGTACTTGGTAGTCAGTGTGGGGTAATATCATCTGCTAGTAGGATCCCCACTTTGAGTTCTTAATTGTGATTGCAGTGAGTGTATTTCATGTATAATAACAAAATGGTGTATCACAGGCTGCAATGCAATAGACTGCTCAGTCAAGTCTTAAATGGACAACACAAGTATTCAGCTGTGAGCACTCATGTATCATAACAAATCTGGTGAGTGCAAGGGCTACCCAAGTGGGATAAAGCCTGAAAGTAGGTCTATGTTCAAGATTTTATATAGATCTCAAGGGTCCCTGTATAAGTGCTTGCAAAATCCATCATATAGCTTCAGGCCAGCTCTGAAACCTGCCTTTAGTGAAAATCTCCCACACCCTACATACTGATACATACAGAACAGATGACATGTAACTATGGTAAATATCTCTAAGAGTCGCTTTCTGTTAATGTGCAGCCAGTAACACTATTAAAATGACAAAAATAATAATGCCTCTGAAATCAGTCTTGCTCATGCTGCATGCCCAGAAAACTTTTGCCAGAGCCACCTTCTTTTCTAACTTCTTTTCGTCTGGCTTCCTGCCATGGTTAGTTGGTTAGTTAGTTCACGAAATGACACATTTTCACTGCCTGTTCACAAACACCCTACAACTTCACAAAGAACGTTTAATAATAATAAAAAAATCCTTAATTACAGTATATCCATATAAGTTTTCCTACTCATCTTGATTCTGATCTGAAGAAAGTTATTCCCTTCAGTATGACTTATTTCATTCATTCACTTCCTTTAGTTACTAACTCAGGAATGCTGAATTTTGCAATGAGAAGAAAGCCACTTTTAATAATATTAATTACTTTATGGTATTATTTGCAATGGGTTCAGCATGATATTGGTGTTGTCTCTGACAACTGTTAGTGAGACAGAAAGTGACTACAAACACGTATCTGGAGCAGCAGTTTTCTGTCTAGCCTGTTCAAATGTGTACCGTAGAGCAATGCAGTAATTTATGCTTATTGCTATACACCTAATACTTAGCTATACTGTTTCATACTTGTGAGCTATCCTATTTGACTTACATAGGTAAATATGATACATCAACATTTATAATATCAAGGCTTTAACAACAGTACCAGATATGCTGAGCATTTTCAGAACAGATAAATCCATCTTGTTTTCTTTACTAAATGCTGTCTGGCAAGCAGAGTTATAGAACTTAGCAGCATAAGACATGAAATGGTTGGAAACAAATCTGAGGCTCTGGGATCACTCACAGAATTAAGTACATTTCAACCTGGAAGTAGTTGTCAGAAGCATCCCATAAATCCCATTCAACTAAAAATGTTTTTCCTTGCATGCATATTTGAATAAAATGGAAAAGAAATCTGCCTTTTCTTACTTCACAGAATTGAGTTCTTGTTACAAAAACAGACGTCAGAAGAAATATATCTCTTGGCAAAGTTAGGAGCTACAGAGAAGAAGGGCATTGTTCTTCATTTTACTATGCACTTTCCCTTGAAACTTACTGACTGCTTAAATCATCTCAGCTACACAGAAACCTTTAGCAATAAAATAAAAACTGTATTAAGCACTAAATTTTATACATAAATGGTATTTCTCATTGACGGAGAGTTTATGGAAGTTGTCAACTTCTAAGTCCAACTTACATGAAGCTAATCATAATCTGAGGGCATATGAATTGATCTAGTCAGAAATGGTGCAAATAAAATTAACAAATTTATTAATTTATTTTATTTTCCAGTTGAAGCTCAATTTGCTGTTTTCCATACTCTTGGCAAAGGTTGAATAGAAAGCTTATTCAGAAGCTTATTCTCCCCATTAAGTAGAAACTTCCTGCTGGGATTTGAGGAAAAGACTGGCATAGAAATAGGTAACCTTTTAGCTCCTGGGCTACTTGGCCTCTGTAGCTCAAAAGAAGCACAGGGCCAGAGGTTATGTATTACTCATTTTTGAATTGGACTCAGTGGAGAAATCTGAGAGTTTACTACATAAATATGTTAAAATTAAGTACATCATGCATTTCCATAAAATTCACTGAGGTCCAGATTCATCATTTCCTCCCAATTCAACAAACCACTTTAAAAAATGCTTAAATTGACTTCAGTGGAGCTGTGAACACTTACTGAAAGTTCAGTGTCTCCTTAAATGATTTGGAGAATGAGGACCATCTGCATATGTGTAAGTGCTTTGCTGAACTTGCCTAAGTATCCAATCCATGGCCCCATGAAATCCATGAGGTTTCTCCACTGATGTCACTGGGCTTTGGATTTGTTCTCAACAGTTGTATATTATCAGTTCATTATCAGTTCAGAGCTCTTTTGTTGCTTCCTTGAAAGGAGATGACATTCAGCTTTTCACCCCATTAGAAAGCCCTAGATAACATTCTAAGATTTCTTACTTAATGGTGTCTGTGGGTGTTGTTGTGATTATGATTTTAAAATGCACTGTTGAAAAGTGTCAACTAATACAACCATGATAATAATTCCTCTTGAATCATACTAAATATATGTACTGCGTGTACAATAGCCTATACCAACAGAATATCGTGGAAGACTGTTATATGCATTGGGCTTTATGCAAGGTAAGGAGTTTCATGTTACCTGTTGCACACTCAGTGATGCATTTCCAACAAAAGGGACTTGTCATAGAGCTGTTTATTACCAGGATGATTGCAGATATTAGTCTAAATTTAAAGAACGTGATGAATAAATCAGATTCCTCATCAGACCCTCTCTTTCTACATTCAGAGGAGATGAGAGCAGTCCATGATTCAGTCAGTTCCATGACCCATATGTCAGAATTACGTGGGGGGCTACTGAACCATGTTGGGCCTGTGCAAACCTCATGAAGTTCAACAGGAGCAAGTGCCGGGTCTTGCATGTGAGTTGGGGCAATCCCATGCACAAATACAGAATGGGCAGAGAATGGATTGAGGAGAAGGACTGGGAGGTGTTCGTTAATGAGCAGTTCAACACACTTGCAGCTCAGAAGGCTAGCAATATCCTGGGCTGCGTCAAAAGAAGCATGGCCAGCAGGTCGAGGGAGGTGATGCTTCCCCTCTACTCTCCTCTCATGAGACCCCTCCTGGAGTCTTGCGTCCAGCTCTGGAGTCTCCGACACAAGAAGGGTGTGGACCTCTCAGAGCAGGCCCAGACGAGGGTCATGAAGATGATCAGAGGGTTAGAGCCCCTCTCCCATGAAGACAGGCTGAGAGAGTTGGGGTGGTTCTGCCCAGAGAAGAGAAAACTCCATGGAGACCCTATAACATCCTTCCAGTATCTGAAGGGGCCCTACAGGAAGGCAGGAGAGGGACTTTTGATAAGGACATGTAGTGATAGGACAAGGGATAATGTCTTCAAACTAGAAGAGGGGAGATCTAGATTAGATATTAAGAAATTTTTCATTATGAGGGTGGTGAGGCACTGGAAGAGGTTGCCCAGAGAAGCTGTGCATGTCCCATCCCTGGAGATGTTCAAGACCAGGCTGGATGGGGCTTTGAGCAACCAGGTCTAGTGGGAGGTGTCCCTGCCCAGGGCAGGGGGTTGGAACTAGATTATCTTTAAAATCCGTTCCAACGTAAAACATTCTATGATTCTATATTCTATAATCCTGAGTTTAAAGGTAATGTCATTCCTACTTATTTCAACAACTTCTGCTTTTAATGACCTCTTCTGTTTTCCCACTTATTAATAGGACCGTGTACACTACCCACGAGATGAGAAGATATTTAAATTCTCTCTGAGACATATCCTTTTCCACAACTTCCTGAAGCAAATTATCCACAAAACTGATGCTTTCCTTCTCAGTCCTCACTCTTCTATGCCTCAGGGACAAACTTTGAAAAAACTTGTAGTTTTATTATAGTGTACCAATGCCCTAGTTATTAATAAATGTCTAAATCATTTTTCACAATTTATCTGGAAAGAGCACTGACTTAAACTCTGTTGAAAAAGTTAGGACTGTGGGATATCAACAAAGTAGTTGCTAAATGAAAGGACAACGAGGTAACTGTTAACAAAGAAAAGAAAATCAACTGACCCCATTTAAACAAAATGTATCTTAATTCAGCCAAAAAAAGAGAAAGCTCTTGGATTTTGCAGAAATGAACATTAAAGCCACAGCTACAGAAAGAGAAAAGCAGAATCTGAAGGGGCAGCGGTATCATGCCAGTCACAAAAACAACAAGCAAAGAAAGACCACTCAGTGCTCCCATAAAATACTTCCCCACAAATAGGGGCAAGCCTACTTTCAGAGATAGTGGGCAGGCGCTGCATTGGGAAGACCAGTCATGGAATATTCTATGGAACTGTAGTTACACATCATGCATTTAGTCTTCAGTGTAGAGACTCACAAAAGTCTCCCCAAAAGACTCACAAAAATTGATCTAAGGCCTGGAAGAAATACCTTAACTTAGAAAATGTAAATGTAAAGTGGAGAAAATACTGGCAATTTGGCACTTTGTTTCATTGAATACAGAATGGTAGCAAAGTCAAAGTTTGAACACTAAAGTCAAATAAATTCAAATGAGAAACTTGGCTCACATTTTTAACAAGCCTAGATAAATGGATTTTGGAATAAACTGTCAAAGAAGGTGGTAGTGTTTCTTGGTAGGTTTAATTCATCCCCACAGACTTTTCTAGAAAATTTTCGGTGTAATGTAGTCTGTGATACTAAACATACGAACAACTAGATAAAAGATAAGGAATTAACTAACGCAAGATATGGGACTAGAAAATTGAATTGTTCCATTGTAATCAAATTTTTACATGATTTTATAGCTACCACTTGACCAGAGCCTTTAAGAACATTCTTTATTCTTTATGATGCAGAACTAGAAAGGTTCAGTCTGTTTACTTTAACAAAGAAAAACTAAAGAGTTGACTGGATTGCAGTCTGTAAGTGAAAGGGTAAAAAAAAAAAAAAAACAATAAAAAACAAAAGCAAAAAAGCCATGATTAAGTTATTGGAAGCTGAAGCTTCAAAGTTTAGGATGGAAACATGGATGGAAGGACAGAGTGGGAGTTAAGAATGACTGTTCATATATCTGTTTTACCCGTGCACTAGAGTCTGCATTGCTTGAACTCTTTATGCAAAGACTTTAATGTCCTTCTAAAAGCTGTAATACAAAAATTGCCTTAACCCGTGGCTCAAAAGGGATCACATAATGTTGTTGGAAGCATCCCTTTTGACATTGAAGTCAGAGAATTTTAAATACCTACATCTCTAAAAATACACACAAACACAAACTGAAGCACAACCCCAGCCTGCTTTTTTAACAGCGTTATTGTCAAGAAGGTTTACAAAGTAGCAACCTTTTGTCACAGTAATACATTGATATGTGTTTCCATATTTAATCTAAAATAGCTGTTATAGTTATGCCATTTTTACCATGATAAATTAGAATACAACTGAGGAGCTATTAGCATAGTTTAGCAGGAGAAGAATCACAGTACAACACTACTATCTTTGCTTTCTGTATCAATAAGCTTTTCTAGCCTTTGAGACTGGTTTCTATTTTTAATCTATTGCTACAATAAAGAAATGATAGTCACTTATGTTTTGTTATTAACTTTACCCCAAAGGGTTCTTGCTCATTTCCAGGTAGATATCATTTCCTGTTGTTGATTATTTGGATATAGACATAAAGGAGGATCTTGATAAGCTCCTGTGCCACGTGGAAATATGGCAGGATCATTCCTGAGGCTTATGTTGTAATCATTTCAGGTGCTTAGGGCAATGATGCAAATATCAGATGGCATAAACTGAAAGCGTTTTTCAAACCCACTTCATTGTCAGCACCCAGCATGTTTCAGAGCGGCTTCTTGGTTTACAAGTTCTGAATTCCCCTTTGGATTATGGTACAATATCTGTTGTCTTCAGGAGCTGTGCTGATTTATCCAAGGTAAATTATTTGGTTTAATTGCAGCACACCCACCTGTCATGATTAAACTCAAATATAATTCAGCTTCAACTCCACGTTTCTTACTTAAGAAAGTAAGAGGCTCAGTCCAGAGTCAAAGACATTAAAGAGAAAACTGGGAATCTTCAGAGCTTATTAATGCTTCAGAGCATGTTTAGTTTGGAGAAGAGAAGGCTGAGGGGAGACCTCATTGTCCTCTACAACTACCTGAAAGGAGGTTGTAGAGAGGTGGGTGTTGGCCTCTTCTCCCAGGTGAATAATGACAAGAACAGAGGAAATGGTCTGAAGTTGCAGCAGGGGAGGTTTAGACTAGATGGTAGGAAGAATTCCTTTCCTGAAAGAGTGGTCAGGCCCTGGAACAGCCTGCCCAGGGAGGTGGTTGACTCACCATCCCTAGAGGTATTTAAGAAACATGTAGATTTGGCACTTCAAGGCATGCTCTAGTGACAGAGATTGTAGGGGGTTTTTTGTGTGTGTATGGTTGGACTCAATGATCTCAAAGGTCCTTTCCAATCATGAAGATTCTATGATTCTATAATACAGCTCCTAAAATTAGATGACTGAAGTTCAGCCATAAGGATACTGTTCCCTCTTTCCTACCAACTCAAGTAAATTCTAATCTTCTATGACAAACAGAAGTATTCACTTTTTCTAGATTTTAATGGGTGTGTTAAAAAAAAAAAAAATCAGGGAAAAGTAAACTATGGTTCTAGTTCATTAAAACCAGTGCACATTCTTATTTTGGTACCAATGGTAAAATTTCCCATCCTCTACTAGTCAATAGTCAAAAAAAGTGAATAAATTATTTAACACAGACATGACCAGATTTTTCGCTGCTTGTTGGCCTATTTTACATTGTTCGTTTTCACTGTCCGTTAGGAATGTGGAACTGAGGAACAGTAATGTCAAGTTATTTCTCCATCAGTCTACAGCACTGTCACTTTTAATACTTTTAATATACGCTTTTTTTAATATACAATTTAAATACACTTTTAATGTTTTTGTCAGACGTTTTGATATTTGGAAATATTGAGGAAAATTTTTTAAAGTTTAGATTTAGAAGTAAATTCCTACTGAACTCAAAAAAACCCCAAACTGATTGCTTTCAATTTCACTCTCTTAAAAATTAAAAAAAAAAAAGGAAAAAAAAAGAAAAAAAAGGGAAAGGAAAACCAAAACTCAGTTCACATTCACACCACATGTACTTGGAAAATTAGACCTTATACTGGGAGTGAACTTTCATGATTGTGACATCTTTTATGTTCTTGGCCTTCTGATATCAGAATCTTTCTCACTCTAAACAAACATGAAGGGGGAAGAAATAGGAAGGTAGGTAAGTTCAGGTAAGATTGTAGAGACTTCCAGCACTGCTATGAAAAACTGACTTTGTTGATTTAAACACAGTACAATAAATCAGATTCCACGACCCTCTTGGGGTCAACTTCTACCCTTGGAGAAAGTGAGATAAAGTAAAAAACCTGAAGTTAAAAAACAGTTACTGAAAGCACTTTTCCCTCTTGAACTCCCTTGAGAGCATTTGAGCTTGTAGGTCCTTTTGTTTGCTTTGTATGCATTTTAAGGTGTTGGGGATTTTTTTGTTTGTTTGTGTGTTTTTTTCCCACATTTCTCCATTATAGGCTACTTGTTCACTGATTACATACATCCACTTGCTTCTTGATATTTGAAAGAACTCGTGGAATACTCAGAGACCTTCCTTTGTTCTTACTGACCGTTTATGCTTGTTTTCTGTGTATGTATTCACAAATATGTACACATGTTAATATGATTACAGACAAAAAAAAATGGACACTTAACAAAAAGCTGCTCCAAGAAAGACAAACTCAGAAAACATTAAATTCCCACAGGAGTTTTTAAATATTCATGCAGTAATCCATCACCCTCCACTTGTTCTTTCTGGCCACCCCCATATTAGGGAATCAATATTCTAGAAGAGCCCAGGATGGTCCCAGGATATAACTTTACTGATCTTCCTTCCTCTAGAAGGCAGTACTAACTCTGTCTTAGCTGTCTAAATATCCTGTCTGGTAGATAAAATCAATTCTTATTAAAGAAGGTCTCTACTTGATGTTTCCCTGATGACTTCCCCATCAGACTGCCTCCTCAGGCAGATGATATACAGGGTTACAGCTGGACTAAGCACAGAGTGATATTACACTCATGCATACACCACACCACTGGTTCTAGCACGCAACACACAGCTAGACTTGGCAAGAGCTAACAGTTAAATAATGTGGCCATGAAGTGAAGGTTGCTTCAAGCCCAGTTCAATTCCACTCCTGAGCAGCAATGTTAGATGCAGCTTATATATCCAAAATGACATACATAATGAAACCGGACATATTTCTGAAGCGTTCTGAGGTCTAAAGAAGAATGTTAATATATAAGGCTATGCAGGATGCCATTGCCATTAGGAAACTAGAAATGTTCTAAACATTTGTACAAATTTCAATTAATATAAGATTTTCACATGCAATTAAAGCAAAGAAAAAAAACACTACCCTGAAACAAAAATAGTAATGATTCAGAGATAAGTCAGTGCACAGCTAAATATGTATATATCCATGCTCCTAAACTGCCTAGTTGTCCTTTTATATTTATTATAGAAATTAAAATTCTACTGCGGTTACAGTTCATCTCTTCACTCCCAAGTCTAGGCAAAGACAGGATGTAAAAATATCAAATATCTCCTAAGAAAAAAAATTATCCTTTGAATACTGCCCAAATTAGGACATTTATAAATTTGGCAAGAAATTTAACTTGCAGAGCAAGGTCATTCTGGCAAACTCCAAGGAACTAACACATTCAGAATCACTAAACTTGAAACCATCAGTGAAGTAGGTCTGACACAAGCATGAGATGCACCTGAAAAAAGTTTCACTGTTCTTAGCTGTCAAACTCCAACCAGATCAACCAGCCTTGGCCCTATGATTTTAATAGTAGGAAAAGTAGGCAGGTGGCTTAAAATCATTCAAGTTAGGCAGCACTCAGAGCTAATGTTTGCCTCTGAATCCAGGTTGAACTAATCATTACAAGATAAATTAATCAAAAGGCAATTAGGTGTACCATTTACACAGCATTGTTTTGTATCTGTTCTGTTGGAACCACAGTACTATGGACAGAAGATCCTGTCCTGTCTACATTTGCATTGATCTACTGAATCCATTGAAGCTGAAATAGTTAAAGTCTATTTGAGTACTCAGCTCCCTATATCCATAAGCCAATGTGTAATTCAATGCACTTTCACAAAAGGAGAAAATCTTAGTTCTCTCTTCCCTTCCCTTGCTGCCTTTCCAATACCCATGTTGGCATAAAGCTAAACTACCAGAAATCATATAGCAATGCAATTTGGTTTTTTATTAAATCAATACAAAATCTTTATATATGCTTATGTCCTTATGAATCTTTATGTATACATATATATACATATACATGCACGTCACCTATATATGAAGCATATTTATAATGTATGTAGTATACACATATTTAATATGTACACATATTTTTATATCTTTTATACAGAGAATTGATAGATAGAAAATAAATGTATACACACAACAGTGTGTGTGTGTTTGTGTGTGTGTTTACGTGAATGATTATATTTTAGTAGCATAAACTTTGAAGGGAGGGAAGGGGATGGGGACAGGGACAGGAACAGGAAAAAGAACACCCAAATCTTTGGGAAAGTTCTGGGATGAGAGAAGCTCAGCTAAAACATTTTTGCGACCTTATCTGTGTTGGGTGCAACTGATGCTCTCTGTAATATCCAGATAGATGTGTCTTGTTAACTGCCTCATCCTGTGGTGTCATCATTACTGTAATTAATGAATTACCATAGCAAACTGCAGTGACTATAAAGTTTTCGAGAATAAGCAGCCGTTACCTGTGACAGTATGGGTTGGTGGACACCAATGGCATATATTTCATATTGGACTGTTAGGGACAATGACACCAGCAGCGTCCTTCACTTAAAGAGGAAAAAGAAATCAACTCAGAACCTTCCTAAATGAAAAACTTTGCCCTTTTGCTGCCTTCCCTAATAGAAAACAAGTTAAAATGTACCATTGGGCACGTTAATTGACTTACAAGTATGTCTTTTTAATAAGTGTCATAAAGTATGTCATGCAGCTGAAACTTGCTTTCAGTGCATTTTTTAAACTGTTGTCAACCAGATTAAAGTTTATTGTTCGCATGTAAGTTTCCGTTTTCAAGCAGTAATGAAAGACATTAAATTGATTTGCCATGCGTAGATATGAAGTGGGTTATGTCCTTTGCTTTTTGTCAATGTGCCTTTCCCAGATGCTTGCTTTCTTTGCTGTTTGTCTAAGCAATGAATGTTCATGAAATGTTCCTCCTTCCCCATGGCCCGAGACACAAGTCTTAATTTCTTCCTTGTCCCATTTAATTAAAATGTTAGTGTATATAGGGATCTGATTCACCGTAGATGGACTTCAGTCTTGACGTTGGAGTTTTGATGGGGAAGTGATTGAAGAAATCCTACTGTGATTCAGAGTCTCATAGTGTGCTGTTCAGGTCATTGAATGTCTTTCTTTGTACAGCACCAGTATGGGGGGACCCTGCTACTGAAATTAGCGTCTGACAGAACTCAAGAATGTAAAAACTCTGGAACAATCCCAACATTTGGCTCCTTAAAACACAATATGTCAATTGAGATTGTGCCTCATCTTGGTGGAAAGAAAGGACAACTGAAATTAAAAAAAAAAAAGAAAGGGAAGGGAAGGGAAGGGAAGGGAAGGGGAAAGAGAGGAAGAGAAAGAAAGAGAGAAAGAGAGAAAGAAAGAAAGAGAGAGAAAGAGAGAAAGACAGAAAGAGAGAGAGAAAGACAGAAAGA